>VDFB02168118.1:68223055-68507554 GCA_007258455.2 Sequoia sempervirens
AGATAATGTTTATCTTTTCCATTGATGTCAAAGGGGGAGAAGTGTAATGTGAAAAACTATTACTTATCTGGAGAAGTTCATGAAGAGGCCAAGGAAGAAGAGAGTTATTTATGAGTTGTGTTGATGGCGTTTTTCACATCATGCATTGCCATCAATGCCAAAGGGGGAGATTGTTGGATGTTGTGGTTGTGTTTCTGATATGTGGTTGTCATTGATGTCAACACTATTAACATTTGGTGTATCAGAAGTTGTATAAGTCGAGGATATTGAAAAATTTGTCAAAAAGAGTGTTCCAAGTTCTATGTGGAACTGTGAAGGTCGTGAAGGTGTCTTGTTTTGTACGTTGAAGATCAGTTGGTGTGGATTAAAGGGTTTTCTTCTAAATATATCTAGTTCATCCACCGAAAGTTTCAAAGGTTCGTGTGAAAATTTGATCGTGTAGTGAATAGTTGTGTTCTGATAGTATTTATGTATGTTCTATTAATGCTCCTGAATGGAGTTTGTATGTTTCTAGTGTTGTGAATGTTTCTCTGTCAGTTCTTTTCTTTTTTGGATGCTTCTAGATCATTCTCTATCTTTGTGGTACATCCACATTGATTTGTGTGTTTGTGGTCGAATATTTTTCTCTGTATGTTTGGTTTTTCATGTTCTTGGCCGACATGATAGTAGTAGTGTGTTGTGGATCGTCGAGGTGGAATCAATTAAAATATTTTTGTGTTGGAGTTGTTAATTTAGGTCTCCACTATGTTGTGGCCAACCTTGGTGGATTCACATTGCAATGTTGTGGATATATAAGAGCGATTGTTTAAGTGAAGTTAGTGTGTGCATTAAAGTGAATGTATGCCAAAGAAAGTGCAGATTTGCGAATAGTGTTCCTATCATTCAATTGCAGAGCAAAGTGAGAAGAAGTGAGGAAGGTTTTTCTGTGCTTAATTGGAACTATAATCAGGCTTGTGTAGAAGCTATTATTTCTGTTCATATCTTGTGGATCTAATCCATATTGTTGTATCTTTGGGAAATGAGCCCTCTTGTATTTGAGTAGTGAGCTCTAGGCAATGTGCCTGAATGCATGTGCATTCCCATTATTTTCTCATTATACTTTTAACAGGGTATAATATTGTGGACTAACATCCACCGTGGTTTTTCCCCTAACAGGGTTTCCACGTAAAAATCTTGATGTTCTCTATGTTTCTGATGTGTTGATTGTTCATGATTTATTATTCATTCATCAAATCTGAAATTAAGTAAAGTAAGGTTTGAAAAGTTTTAATATTATGTGACAATTGATTCACCCCCCCTCTCAGTTGTTTGTCCTTGTTTTTCCAATAGTAATTTATTTCAATACCCAGATGATACAAATTGATTTTCAATAGGCGTTTCTAAAAACCACTGTTTAAAAGTCACTTTTTTTTACCATACCATGCACGTGTACAGATCATCCATATTTTGACCTAAATAATCATATTTTTCTAAATCCTTTTGGGGAAAGATTTGTAACTCATTGAAGCACACTTTCCATATTTTTTTGTTAATTTTTTACTGGGCATATTTGGTGTTTTGAAAAATCATTGTGTACGTCATGCATAAGATGACCTAAACTTATCAATTTTTTATTTTTTTTAATTGAAATTTTTTTTTTGTATTACGCTTTCATACAATTTATTTTTCAAAAAAATATGTTAATAAAAAGTTATTAAAATACTAAACCTTGATAATTCAAGTTTATGGACCTATTTTATCATAAATTAATTAAAAAATAGAAAAAAAATTCAATTGTAAAAAAAATTACATATTTGGAATCTACACTGTCTCATCTATAATGGGTTCTAATTTCATCAAAAAATATTGCAAAAAAAGTCTTCAGACATATGCCCAAAGTCACTATTTTCTTGTGACATTGACATGACCTTCAAGTTGTAGGTCAAATAAGGTCCAAATCTTAGGTTTGAGTCCCCAAGCCTTTTCCCGAATTGAAAAACAAAGCAAAAGCCCGACCAAAAATTAAAATTTTTAAAAATGGGATCTCGTTCTACAACGGGATCCTATTTCATAAAAATATATATTTTTATACTTAAATGAAATGGGATCTCGTTTTGAAAACTAGATCTCGTCTCATTTTGAAAACGAGATCTTGTTTCTTAAAAATATAAAAAAAATTTATGAAATAGGTCATTAAAAAATGGGTTGTTGAAAAACGGGATCCATTTTAAAACGGACCATTAAAAACGGTAAAAAATGGGATCCCATTTTTTTAAGAAACGGGATCCCATTTTTTTAAGAAACGGGATCCCATTTTTTAACAGTTTGTTTTAAAAAGGTTCATTTAAAAATGAGATCTCATTTTCGTGAAGCCGATTTTAGGTTTTTGTCTAAGGCAAAACTTCCACGTTTTGTGGACTCATCTTCTTGCATTTACCCTGTAGGTTTCAAGATCTAAACCAAGCATTCAAGTCAAAGATTCAAAGCAAGATTCAAGTATCAAGATCCACATCCATTGAAGCCATCTCATGCAAGATTTCAGTCTTTCCAAGGTTTATTCAAGGGTTTGTTGAATTGTAACATTGTATTGTTCATTCATCATTCCTTTCATACTTTCATTATTTCATTTCACTTGGCTTAAATACCAAAACGGAGTTTGACCAAAGAAAATCCCCATTCACAAAAACAAACAAGTTTTCCCTCTTTTGTTTGTGTTTCGAATTCTAGGTTGAAGAAAAGTTGAAGATCTCAAAAGAGCAAAATTGTAAAGTTACATTTGTTGTCAAGATACAGAAACTCAAATCCTGAATTTATTTCTGATTGTCTAATTGTGAAACCTAGAGGATCTAGAAGTGTAGACATAGGATCAGAGGACCCAGAAATCAATTTTGAAAATCCCTGCAAAGACCCATTTTCCCATGGGAAAATGAGTCCCAAGACAGCGTCCAGAAACAGTGTTTTGTGACATGTGCATAGTATTTCCCCTTCCCAGATCTCTACGAGAAGTTTTACTGTTTCTATTAGTATTATGTTTCATCTATAAAATCCACCCTTCACATGTCCTAGAAATGAATGCATTTGGTATTTTTAATCTTTCTCCCAAAACCCCTGTTTAGTCATTTTTGTTACTATTTCTATCAGAAGGACACTTTGCAACATTTTTTATGACATGTTTATAATAATTTAGATTTCACAAATCTGAAGGAAAGTTGTGGATTCTCTTAGTTTTATGCTTAATCTACAAGATCCAAGTTTTAGCTTTCATTTTTTAGTTTATTTACTATTTTTAGTTTGTCTCCCAAGAGTGCATTTCAGTCATATTTACCTCATCCACACACAAAGGAAATTGTCAGATCTTCCATAGAATTGACTCACCTAAGGGTTGAAAGTTAATTCTATCTTAGAGGATCTCATTTCCTGAATGAAATAGAAAATAGGTAGGTTCATTACACTCCATTTTTCCCTTTCTATTTATAGTAAGTTTGGTGAAACATTCCAAATTTAGTATAAAAACCCCATGTGTTTTGAACCCCAACATGTTTTTCATTGTTTCAAAAATAATTCCTTACTTTATGTTCAACCAAATTCACACATTATAGGAATTTCTTTTAAATATAATTTCAACCTCATAAGATCACATTCAACTTTGACCAAGTTAGATAGTTATCAATCTAAATTTGATAATGTAAAATAAACCACATTAAATATTTAAGCTAATTTCAAAGAGTTAGAGGGTCTAAGACATAGTATTTTAATTCAAAAATATCATTAGAGTATAAAGCATGATGAGGTAAAAGAGCTAGCAATCTGCCATATAGAAAATTTATAAAATGAATATGTAATTTTCTAGCAATAGAAAACATGTTTTCAACATGATGAACTTAGAGAGAGGAAGAGAGAGAGTAACCCACAAGATTCACCAATGTGATTGATAATATCCACAATACACCAAAACAAGGTTGCATAATTTATCAATTTGATTAGTCAAACTACCAAAAATGGAACTCATCAAGAAAAAAAGTTATAATAGTCACACATAAGGCTAGGGATTACAAATATTTCTTGATTACATAAGCCTTGAGAAATTTTAAAGAAACTATTATCTTCGTAGGATAGAAGGATTGTAAGGTTACCTAGATACAAATCTTTACTAAAATAAGTGTTTCCATTCCTTTAGGAACTTGGATCACATTTAGAAAATTGCATACCTCTTTGCAAAGCCCAATCTAGAATCCTCACATCTAATCTCTAACTTCACCAACATAGCATAGGAAGCCTCTTTCCCTTCCTTCCAAATCAATACTATTGGGAAAATGTGTGTTGTTCACCTCACATGATTCTTAATAATATTTAAATTAATATTTATTTGTGGTGCACCTAGAAAATCTAAGGATGTGTGCATCACATTTTTCTTGAGATAATACATTGAGTGTGTAAGTGCTTTTGGAGGTTGGGTTTTTCCTTCATGAGTTTTTTCAAGGTATACTTTGTGTCCTCTTGATGGTATGTTTGTTTGTTCATTTGCATTTTATATTTTGAATACTTTTTTTGATATTTTCTCTTAGAATTATGTGGAAATTATTTCTTATGCTTGCGAATTTCTTATCAAATCCCAATTTATATCATCTATTTCAATCAAATAAAGTACCCTAAGACTAGAAGAGGAGAAAAAACTATGAATAAATTTTGGATCTTATAAGAATCTCAATCATAATATTTATAAATAATCTTTAGAGCCTCTTTTGGGTTCTTTGATTTTAAAAGTATTTTTATTTAAAGTTTCACTTGTTTTAGTTATTAAATCACTTTGACAATTTGCCTAAGGATTGTAACACTTCATTGTTGATTCTTAGTTAGTTTGGAAATTACCTTCTTAGGTAGAGTTGGATTTAAAGTTGCTTTTTACATATTGCAAATAGATTATAAAATTATTTGAAAGCTTTTCTACAAAATTGGAAACTCCAAAAACATGGCATAGGTTGTAGGAAAAAGTCATTTAGAAATAATTAGTTGTAAGTAGATAATTAGTTCACACTTTATCTCAGAAAAATGAAGTAGATCATTTTCTACCTTTAGCATTCTTAGTGTGAAATAAGGAGAAAGAATCTCTCAATTCCATCATGAGGCATTCAACAAATGTTAAATTTGATATATCAACACCAAGAAAATGTCACAACTTAACAAAGCAAGAAAATATGTCAAAATCACTCTTCTTTGAGTCTCCTATATCTCTTTTGTCTTTTGACACCAAATGTAAGTAAGGATCAAAGAAGACTAGATTGAATCAATTTTAGATGAAATTCAAGAGAATGTACCCATTCTTAGGAAAATTTGAGAAAAAAATGGAAAAAGGGAAACAAGAAAAGTGCCTCATGCATGAGAGTAAATTCCCTTAGTAGAAAAATTTATCAATACTAGAATCATAGCTATAATGCTCTAATGATCTATACGATAACACCTAAATGCACCTATTATTCCACATTCAACCCCAAAAATGAATATCATAGTCTGCCACAAAGCACTCATTCCTTGAGAAGTAAGTGAAATTGACCCAACCCCCCTTTTGAGCTATCATACCAAGTTTACTCACAAAGTTTATGCTCCTCAAAAAAAGGGTAGTCCATTGAACGTTCTCCTCATGTACTAACTTTTACCATGATAGCAAGAATAGGTTGTTGCATGCCATTAACAAGGGTTGTACAACAAATGTAAGACTTTAATTCCACATCATCTACTTTTTAGTGAGTAGATTTAGAATATCATAGTAAGAGGATGGAGAATCTTTCTAAAAAAATTAAATATTTAAGAGAATTAATACATTAACAAAATAATAAATAAATTAGCCAAGATAAAGTAATCAAGACAATATTATTATCATTATTATGTTGGCTCAATCAAATGAGTGTAGTGATCATGGAAAAATTTAACCAACGATCAAGTTGACTATTAATTGGGCTCAGATCAAATTTTCTTTTACTTCCAAATAATAAGCAATTTAAAATATATTTTAGGTGTAGCATTTGAAATGTGTCTATTCAACAATGATGTTGGGTCATTACAAGTAGGTTCAAGAGAAAATGTATTATCTTTTCTACCATTTTAAAAAAGATAGCCTCTTAAATATGACACTCATATGGTGCTCTTTGGTTCCTGTACATGTAATATATGATGCATGAATTTAAAGATTGAAAAAAAAAAGAAAAAAAAAATGTGACATTTAGTAAATATACACCTTCTCTTCAAAATAATAAGTTGGATCTACTTCCATGACCACTACTTGTCTAATATTTTCAATTAATATAATTGATTATAAATCAATAAAAATTGTGTGTATCTTAAACAATAATAATTTTTTGAATACATGTCTAGTGAGGCACCAATAGACCATACTTTAGCATATTAAAAACTATGAACATTTCATTTTATTATAAAAGAAGATCTCATTTCTACCATCACAAAATCATATCAACATCAAGCTCAAATGTATAGTGCAACATAATAAGTTGGATCTACTTTCATGACCACTACTTGTCTAAGATTTTCAATTAATATAATTGATTATAAATCAATACAAATTGTGTGTATCTTAAACAATAATAATTTTTTGAATACATGTCTAGTGAGGCACCAATAGACCATACTTTAGCATATTAAAAACTATGAACATTTCATTTTATTATAAAAGAAGATCTCATTTCTACCATCACAAAATCATATCAACATCAAGCTCAAATGTATAGTGCAACATAGCTTAACATTAAATATGCTTGGGGAAAATCAAGTCTCCTTGATTCCGTGCAATCTTCTATGAAGATTGACATTTCTTTCTTCCTTTTTTTGAATATATTTCATCCATCAATGTTTTCTTCCTTTTCCAACTAATTGGATGTATTTCATTATCTAGAAAAAAAAACCTAAGTTAGCATTTTTAATATAAGTATCTTTCCTACAAAGAAAAATTACTTAGAGGCTATCAAATTTAATATGGTAAAAAAATTAAATCAATTGAAGCGACTAGAAAAATGTGCTAAAATCAAGCATGGCTAACCATATAATTCCTTGTGGCCTCTGTCTTCTTTCCACTATTGAGAAAAAGCTAACATTTTTACTATACAATTAAAGTATTGACTACAACTTTCACTCTTTGACATACATGGGTCTAAGAATCTACTCCAAATTGTATGAATCCAGAGCTAATGTGCAAATTCCCTCCTCTTATGCTTAATAAATTCAATGAATATACAAAATGACTACAAGTAAACACAAGGTTAGGTATAGTACAATCATAGTTAACAAAATTTTGAACAAAAGAAACACAAAAAATAATAGGAAGCCTAAATGAGAAAGAACAATTGTGCTAATTTTTGGTTCATTGGTGTTATAATTGATACTATTAATCTATATGACATAAAAGTTCTTTAAAAATGACTCCCACTAAAGAATATCAATCTTCTTTACACAAAAGGAAAGTATAGTCAACAAAGAAAAAATTAGGAAATATGATATTATTGGAGAATGGTATCATTGTCATTCTAATCTTTCAAATGGTTATGTAAACTTTACTTATTGTTTAGAAGAAATAAGACAAATACAAAAGTGCAGATCCATAATAATTATCCCTATGTTTTATGTTTTGATCTCTCATATGTTTTCTATCTCGAGAAGGATAAGGATAGTGAAGGATAGTGTATATGTGTCTCTCAAAAATCAAGAAGAGGACATGCATATCAATTACAAATAATTCAATATTCTATTAAAATTATCACTATTGGTCTAGGGTTTATTAAAGGTATATCTACAATCCCTACATGTCAACTTATATCAATGTTCTTGTCGATGCATCAGCTACTGGTCCATGTATCTCCTCAAAGATAGACTCATATACTTGCAAGCTTTAAAAATCACACACAAAATGGACTATGTCCACCAATTTTCAAACAAGAGGTCATGAAACTTTATAACGTGAACCTTGCATTATTTAAAGTGGGATCAAATGATTTACACATTGTAAACGTGCATCTAACTACTTATACTTGACACTAAACTTAAAATGATCAACTTTCAATCAGCCAATTCATACCAACAATCCACATACAACATGTCCATGAGGAGCCATGATAAGCCTAGCACCCATTTCCTCGAGGACCTGACAGTTTAGCTTTAAAACCTCTGGACATACCATAGCACACTGAAGTGCAAATGCTAATTTTGCAGCTGTAATTTTTACTCTAAATTACGTGGTTATTTGTTGAATTTCAGCTGATTAGTATCGGAAATAGTTCGATTGGTTATTAAACAAATGCACATTCGAACATCATTCAACGTAGAGGAAAAGAATGGTGAAAAATCTTATTTTTAATCTTGCAACCGAAGGACAGGCTGTGGCAAGTTTTTTAATTCAAAAGAAACATCCGAATCAGGAGAATATTTGCCATATAAAACGAAAATATGCTTTTCAATCAAGGAATGAAAACGTCGGCGTAATTTTAGGTAACTTCACAAGTTACGTGTCAGGCATCTCTTGGATATCTTTCTGTTTTTCTTCTTTATCCAAATTTTACTTTGAACTTTCAATCGATCGGCTTTCTTGCGATTCCACGAGGAGGAGTATTAATGGTAGTCCTACTAACAATGTCAATAATGCACAGTAAACCGTTCTCTCTACGTGATAGGATGCGCAAAACGGGAGAAAAAGAGAATGATTTACCAACAGTACAAGGTCAAATTTGTAAAACATTTCTGAGGCAAATTGTATAAGACAAGAAGAAACTTCCAGATGCCGGTGGTATCGTCTTCCCACTTAGTTATAGGCGGCGAGAGGGTCAAATGCAAGACTTTGTAAACACGCAGTCGAGTAGAATTAGACGATTGTAGGCTTTGTAGAATATTTTGCAATAGAATAGGAGGCGTCACATGAAGGAACCGAATTTGTTGTTCAAGTTTGAAAATAGCCTTGTGATGTTGCATATTTCACCAGTGTTACCAGACTAAGCAACGCTGATTTTTTGGCTCAAAAAACTCACCGTAGTTTTAGAAAAACGTGATAGTATAGATATCTTTTTCAAGAAAACAAATGCTTTTATGTGCACTGAACTCCATAAAAAACTAATAAAACTAATCAATCGCTTAAGTGCTATGAGTCTGGCGAAACAAGTCGGCAACAACTTTGAACTCATACAAGGAATGTCCTGCAACTATGATTTGTACAGTCAAATGTAGTATAGTGAAGCCTTCACTTATATATATATATATTTCAATATTACCTCTATTGTTCTTTCATCTTCCTACTGCAACATATTTTTATCATCGTCTGCTGCAACATCTCCTCTTCTCTCATCTTCAGCCATCAACACCTTCATGTCTTCACTAAAACATGTTGCAACTTCATGTTCTTCTCCATTTACCAATATGCCCTTCAAAGGACAAACTATCTTTGCACTTATATTTTCCTCTATTTTGCATCTTCCTACATCTACATATGTTTCAGATTCAATAGCTGCAACCATACCTTCTACCTTCTCAAACTTATTCAGCACACACAAGTTCATATACACATTGATCATTATGGGACTTCATCTTACACATACTCTCCTCTACTTTCCTCTTTTCCACCACCATTCATGTCTCCTTCAAACCCTTCAACATCCTCTTCATAGATCATTAATTTTGGCCTTGTACGTTCTTTCCCTCCTTACAAGAACTAGAATTCCTAACGCCATCAAACAATCATCAAGCAATCATCAACCCATAAAAACTTCGAAGACTATGCTCTTTGCCATGGCAGATCCTCTTTCATACCTACAACAAAACCCTCATACACACCTATCCTCTACCCAACACAAATCCTAGAAGATACACCTCATAACGCTTTCTCTACCCACTTCCATTGTGGAGGATGCCTACGCACCTTGTACCCAACTTCAATCTTTGTTGGAGGACAACCAACACAATCTCATCCTTCCAAACTCTCTATAGCTACAAGACTCCTTCATACATGCAACCCTAATGGTTTCTCACGGTTCTAATGTCCTCCTTAGCCCTTTGCAATTTCGAGACTCCTCTTCACACCTCCAAAAAATCTTTAGGGCCTTTGAGACATCCTTTGTCACTTCGAATCCTCACAACACATTTCAACACATCGTCCTCCTCAACGCACTTCTCGCAACATACCAACCTCACTTTGACATCATCTAATGCAGACAAAATCATGGGCCCTTATCAAACAGCCTAATCACATAGCCTAAACAAACGTCCACACATGAATTCAACATCATTCTTTATTTTATCATTACAATTTTATTACAACAAGGTTTTCCAAAGTTATAAAATAAACATCACCATTAACAATTACAACTTCAGCCTTATTCTTCTACAAAATCTCTTCTCCTTCCCAGAAAGGCCCCTAAAAATAAAGACAAAGATTCCCTTTTATTCTTTAGTGGCTAGGAAGTTAGATTAAAACAAATCCTAGCCATTAGAACAATGAATCGCTATAGAAACAAAAAGTTCAGTAGCAAGTGAAAGTCCCTCAAACTAGTAGGAAGTGGAGGTTTTGCAAACCAATATAACAAGTTGAAGTTCCAAACTATTTCATTCTCACAAATAGCTAGTTCGCAATTGAGTTGTCACAAATACATCATGTTGACCTTCATGCAAAAGTTTTATTGCTTATTGAATTGAACCTTTTGATCAGTGCACTTGTCTAGTTTAGTAGCATTTGCCTCCAAATCCACATGGCCAAAAGATACCCACAAACTCCAATTGGATGTGATGCCCTCAAAAAGATCTGATAGGCAAGAAGTTCCCACAAGACACATGGCCACTAGATTCTTGCAAATGCTAGTAAGACGTGAAATTATCGCAAAGTCAAATGGGCAAAGAGATTCCTACAAATGCAGAAAGACCCATCAATACCTTGATAGTGCAAACATTTTTTTTGGAATCACAAAAGTCAGTTCAACAACAAATCTCCATAAAAGCTAGTAGCAAACCAGCAACCCACAAGTCTAGTAGCAAACCAAAAACCCACTATTCAACAAAGAAAGAATTGGGAAAAGTGATATTATTGGAGAATAATGTCATTCTCATTCTCATCTTTCAAATGGTTATGTAAACTTTGCTTTCTGTTTAGAAGAACTAAGACAAATGCAAAAGTACATATCCATAATAGTTATCCCTCTATTTTATCTTTTTTTCTCTCATATGTTTGCTAACCTGAGAAGGATAATGGTAGTGGAGGATAGTGCATGTGTCACTAAAAAATCAAGAAGAGGACATGCATATCAATTACAAATAATTTGATATTCCATTAAAACTATTACCATTGGTCTAGGATTTATCAAAGGTATATCTACCATCCTTACATATCGACTTACATCAATTGCCTTGTTGATGCATCAACTACTAATTGGTCTATGTATCTCCACATGGACAGACTCATATACTTATTATCTGTAAACATCTCAAGCAAAGAAAGCTATGTCTATCAATTTTCCAACAAGAAGTCATGAAACTTTATAACATGAACCTTGCACTACTTAAAGTAGGATCAAATAATTTACACATTGTGAATATGCATCTAACTACTTATGCTTGGCAACTAAACTCAAAGTCATCAACTTTGAATCAGCCAATTCATGCCAACGATCCAAATATGGCATGTCCATCAGGAACTATGGTAAGCCTATCACACCATTTGCTGGAGGACCTGCCTCTGGACATACCATTGCACACTGAAGTGCAAATGCTAATTTGTTGCTGTAAATTTGACTCTAAATTACCTGGTTATTTGTTGAATTTCAGCATACATGTTTCAATTGGTTTGTACCCTAGTTGATGAACGATAACCTAGGAGGTCGCAACTACTTCGATTGGTTATTAAACAAATACACATTCGAACTTCACTCAACGTAACATCCGAGTCAGGAGAGCATTTGCCATATAAAAATTAAATATGCTTCTCAGTCAAGGAATGAAAAAGTTGGCGTGCTTTTTGGTAACTTCACAAGTTACGTGTCACGCATCTCTTGGATATCTTTCTGTTTTTCTTCTTTACCCAAAATTTACTTTGAACTTTCAATCAATCGGATTTCTTGCGATTCCGCGTGATGGTGTATTAATGGTAGTCCCACTAACAAGGTCATTAAAGCACAGTAAACCGTTCTCTCTACGTGATAGGATGCGCAAAACAGAAGAAAAATAGGTAGAATGATTTAGGTACCAACGGTCCAAGGTCAATTATTGTAAAACACTTCTGAGTCAAATTGATAAGTCAACAAGAAACTTCCAGATACCGGTGTTATCGTCTTCCCACTTAATTTATGGGCGGCGAGAGGCTCAAATGCAAGACTTTGTAAACACGCAGTCGAGTAGAATTAGACGGTTGTAGGCTATGTAGAATATTTTGCAATAGAATAGGCGGCGTCACATCAAGGAACCGAATTTGTTGTTCAAGTTTGAAATAAGCCTTGTGATGTTGCCTATTTCACCAGTGTTAACATAAAATAGCCTTGTGATGTTGCATATTTCACCAGTGTTAACAGAGAATAGCCTTGTGATGTTGCATATTTCACCAGTGTTACCAGAAAATAGCCTTGTGATGTTGCTGATTTTTGGCTCAAAAAGCTCACAGTAATTTTAGAAAAACGTGATAGTACAGATATATTTTTTAAGAAAACGTATGCTTTTCTGTGCACTGCACTCTACAAAAAACTTGTAAAACCAATCATTCGCTCACTTGCTATGAGTTTGGTGAAACAAGCCCTGCGGGCCTTATTTAGGCCTAAAACAACTTTGAACTCACACAAGGAAAGTCCTGCAACTATGATTTGTACACTAGGCTTCAAAAGTCAAATGTAATATAGTTAAGCTTCCATTTGTTAATAATTTTTTTAGAAAAATATTTTAATTTTTTATGTGGCACTAATATACTTTTAGTTTGCTAGTGAAGTTCAATGGTTTTGAATGAGTTGTCATAGATAAGTCTTGCTGACCATAGGAAATGAGGGTGGAACTATGTCCTGAGCAATTTTGGCAAAATGGATGCCCCTCCGTCAATAGATCTTATCCAAAAAAGTTTCATCCTATTAAATGTTGATGAATTGATTAAATATTGATGAACAACTAATTGGTCACTAATAATTCTGAAAACATTGTGCAATTCTCTTTTTATTTCTTTATACCATTATTTCTCCTTCAAAACCCTTCTCTGTATTAATTTGGTTTTTTAATCAGGTATTTGTCCCTCAAATCTGACATCTCTGGCCTTCCCTGTGTTAGACTTGTGATCAAAAATTAGTTCAAACTGAGTAAATCAATAAAAAAATTGCAAATTAGATTTTTTCATCGTTTTAAACCATAAATTACAGAATTACAAAGTCAATGCGAATTTTTGGGGACGGTACACAAAACTGCCGTTTAGTCACATAAAACTTCCTTGTAGAAAGAGACTTTTTCACGTCACTTAATAACATTTTAAAAGTTTTGTAACCTTACAAGTTTTGACTTCGTTACCACCTCCACACAAATTGAGCACTTGCCATGCAAACCCCGCAGCATCGATGTGAAAATCTGTTCCTACAAGTTTGAACGTCATGTCTGCCTTGATTTAGTGTCGAGGAGCAATTCCATTGTAATTGGTAGTTGTTTAACTTATGCAACAATAGCACCTAGACATTATTAATTTACAGCCATTGCCACATTAGAGCACATTGTGCTTGTCATAAAAACTTTATAAGCAATATTAATGACCAAAAATATTTTAAAAATTGAATTATTTGCAGTTGATGCTTGTAATGCAAGCTTTAGAAAATAGGATCTTTATGATGCAACTTCAAGTCCTGGTATTTGGAAGCAACACTTAGCTTTTGAAACACAAACTGCAAGTTGTCCATGTTCTCATCGATGACCCCTATTAATTAAGGAATTTCCTTAAGCACTTCATGATTTAAATCTAGATGCATAGATTATGCTTGCAAATGTCAAGAATAATGTTCTAGATAGCCCTATGTAAGAAAAGTTGATCAACAGAGACAAACAATCCTTCAATCTCAACAATAGTTGAAGCAATAAACCAATGTGATGCAATTTCACTTCGAGAATGTTTAAGTAGATGTGTTCATAAGTTCATTATTTGGATTGGCTTACCTTGTCTTTCATATAATGTATTCAATGGATAAGTGTATTAAATATTCATTGCATGAGCATATAGGTATGCTTGCTTGACAGTGATGCACGTAGTGAACTAGATCCCTTCATGAATGTTAACCACACATTGTTAGATCCTGTGTGATGGGTTGGGCTCCTCTAATGGAGTAGCACAAGAAAGTTAATGCTTCATGGTAGGCTGGATATCGCCTTGACGATGCTCTCTCTCTCTTCTGCTTCAAGTCATTGTAATGCAAATGGTGATATATTATTTATCGTGTGTATTAGTATTAAAAGAGAAGATAACTCTTACTTCTTGCTTGTGTTGTCATTTATAATTTTGAAATTATTTTTGGAAGAGCATGACTAATATAATTTTGGGTGTGTGTATTTGCATCCAATCATAAAATAAATCAAGTTGTGTAGTTGTGATAAAGTATTGCATGTAGAATTTCATCATTATGAATATTGTGGACTCCTTTATATGTTTTGAAAGAAATGATTTTAGTCAAGTGCTTGACCCAACTCTAGGTTATGCTTATATTATTCACTAATTTCCATGTTTTATAACTTACCACTTCTAACCACCTAAGGTTCACCTTTAAATTTTAGTTAGTGTTACCTTTATTCACACTTGTATATGATTGACTATCAATCCTCTTGATTCATTTGAAAAATCTCAAAGATCCTAGTTCCACACAAAGGAAGTATCCTCATCAAAAAACATAAAACACATTAGTAATTCATTGGACTAAAACTATATATAAAACTATTCCTTACTTTATGTTTAGCCAAATTATATGTCTCTTAAATAATGTCAACCTTATAAGATCACATTCAAATTTGACCAAGTTAGATACTTACCAATCTAAATTGGATAATGTAAAATAAACCACATTGAATATTTAAGTTAATTTTAAAGAGTTGGAGGGTCTAATACATAGTCATTTGAATCCAACAATATCACTATCTAGTATAAAGCATGCAAAGAGGTAAAAGAGCTAGGATTCTTCCATATAGAGAATTTATAAAATGAATATGTAATTTTCTAGTAATAGAAAACATGTTTTCAACATGATGTTTAGAGAGAGAGAGAGAGTAACCCACAAGATTCATCAATGTGGTTGATGATATCCACATTACACCAAAATAAGGTTGCACAATTTATCAGTTTGATTAGGCTAACTAGAAATAATGGAAACCGCCAATTAAAAAAGTTATAATAGTCACAAATAAGGCTAGAGCTTAAAAATATTCTTGATTACATAAGCATTGAGAAATTTTAAAGAAACTATTATCTTTGTAGGAGAGAAGGATTGAAGGCTACCTCTACAAGCCTTTACTAAATTATATGTATCCCTTCCTTTAGGAACTAGGATCACCTTGAGAAAATTGCATACCTCTTTGCAAAACCCAATCTAGAATCCTCACATCTAACCTCTAGCCTCATCAGCATAGCATAGAAAGCCTCTTTTCCTTCCTTCCAAATCCATACTATCGAGAAAATGTGTGTTGGTCACCTTACATAATGTTTAATAATATAAATTAATATTTATTTTTGGTGCACCTAGAAAATCTAAGGATGCATGCATCACATTTTTCTTGAGATAATACAATGAGTGTGTAAGTGCTTTTGGAGGCTAAGTTTTCCCTTCATGAGTTTTTTCAAGGTATGCTTTATCTCTATTGATGGTAAGTTTGTTTATGAATTTGCATTGTAGATTTTGAATACTTTTTTGGATATTCTCTTAGAATTATGTGGAAATGATTTATTATGCTTGCAAATTTCTTATCAAATTTCAATTTATAACATCCATTTCAATCAAATAAAGTACCCTACGGCTAGAAGAGGTGAAGAAACTATGAATGAAATTTGGATCCTATGAGAATCCCAATCACAATAGTTACAAATAATCTTTAGAGATTCTTCTGGATTATTTGATTTTAAAAGTATTTTTATTTAAAGTTTCACTTGTTTTAGTTATTAGATCACTTCAATTTGCCTAAGGATTGTAACACGTCATTGTTGATTCTTACTTAGTTTAGAAATTGCCTTCTTAGGTAGAATTGGATTTAAAATTACTTTGTATATATCTTGCAAATAGATTAAAAAACTTATTTGAAATATTTTCTAAAAAATTGAAAACTCCAAAAACATGGCATAGGTTGTAGACAAAATTCATATAGAAATAATTAGTTGTAAGTAGATAATTAGTTTACATTCTATCTCGTAAAAATGAAATAGATCATTTTTTACCTTTAGCATTCTTAGCATGAAACAAGGAGAAAGAAACCCTCAATTTCATCACAAGGCATTCAACAAATGTTAAACAATATATCAACACAAAGAAAATGTCACAACTTAACAAAGCAAGCAAACATGCCAAAATCACTCTTCTTTGAGTCTCCTATATCTCTTTAATATTTTGACACCAAATGTGTCCAAAGATCAAGGGAGACTAGATTGAATTAATTTAAGATGAAATTCAATAGAATGTACCTATTCTTAGGAAAATTTGAGAAAATAATGGAAAAAGACAAATAAGAGAAGAGACTCATGCAAGAGAGTAAATTCTCTTAGTAGAACTCAAATTTATCAATGCTAGAATTATAGAAATAATGCTCTAATGATCTATAAGACAACACCCAAATGTACCTATCATTCCACACTCAACCCCACAAATGAATATCATAGTCTACCACCAAACATTCCTTCCTTGAGAAGTAAATGAAATAGATCCAACCCCCATTTGAGCAATCATACCACTAACTCACAAGACTTTTGCTCCTCAAGAAAAGGTAGTCCATTGAACTTTCTCCTCATGTACTAGCTTTTATCATGATAGCAAGAATAGGTTGGTGCATGCCATTAACAAGGGTTATACAACACATGTACGATTGTAATTCCACATCATCTATTTTGTGGTGAAAACTCTTTCCTTGAGAAGTAAGTGAAATGGATCCAACCCCCCTTTCAACAATCATACCACTCACTCACAAGGCTTTCACTCCTCAAAAAAGGGGTAGTCCATTGAACTTTCTCTTCATGTACTGGATTTTACCATGGTAGTAAGAGGGGCATACGGCAAATTCACCGCCAGCAATTCACCAACAGAAAATTCACCACCAACAATTCACTACGAGAAAATTCATCGCCATGACAATTCACCGTGCGAAAAATTAATTGCATGGATTTTTGGTGGTTAATTTTCCATGGCAGTGAATTGTTGGTGGCAGTGAATTTTCCTGCGGTGAATTGTTGACAGTGCATTGCTAGCGGTGAGTTTTCCTAGAGCCAATAAGAGGATGGAAAGTCTTTCTAAAAAATAAAAAATGTTTTAAATATTTAAGAGAATTAAGGCATTAACAAAATAATGTATAAATTGGCTAAGATAAAGCATTCAAGACAATATTAGTATTATTATATTGGCTCGGTCAAATGCATGTAGTGAACATGGCAAAATTTTAACCAACAATCAAGTTGACTATTAATTGGGAGATCAAAAGTTCTTTTACCTCCAAATAATAAGCAATTTAAAATATATTTTAGGTGTAACAAAATGTGTATTCAATAGAGATGTTGGGTCATTATAAGTAGGTTCAAGAAAAAATGTATTATATTTTTTACCATTTTAAAAAATATAGCCTCTTAAATATGGCATCCATATGTCACTCGTTGGTTCTTGTCCATGTAATATATGATGCATAAATTTAAAGATTAACAAAACAAAGAAAAGTTAAATGTGATATTTATAGTAAAGATGTACCTTCTCTTCAAAATAATAAGTTGGATCTACTTTCATGACCACTACTTGTCTAAGATTTCATTAATATCATTAATTTATAATCAATGCAAATCATGTGTACCTTGAACAAATAATACTTGTCCTAATACATATCTAGTGAGACACCAATAACCCATAATTTAGCATATTAAAAACTATGAAAATTTCATTTTATTACAAAACAAGAGCTCATTTCTACCATCTCAAAATCATATCAATATCAAGCTCAAATGTATAATGCAACATAGCTTAACATTAAATATATTTTGGGAAAATCAAGTCTCTCCAATGCCTTGCAATCTTCTATGAAGATTGACATTTCTCTCTTCTTTTGAATATATTCAGGGTTACCCCAAGTTTCCGGGACAGGGATGGTAGGGGACGATGGGATGAGTCCCTAAGTTTCTGATTTTTTAGGCCAAAATTAGGGATGGCAGGGACGACTATATAAAAATATAGGGAAAATTTAAATATTCATATGATAACATGGATAAGGCATGCATAATACACATTATAGAACATTAACATATAACATTTGTGTTCAACATTATGCCAATACTCAATATGCATTCAAAATTAACATACACGAATCATGAAACAACCTCCAAGTTATAATTTATAAACTTATATCAAAATGCCCAAAGGCTACATTGTTACCATATAGTTTTAAAGTTTTCTATGAAAATCAAAATGCAATATCGTATGTCAATAATGAATAAACAAAGAGCACTACTGCCCCTAATCATCTTTCATAACCGCATCAAAATTAGAATCATCCTCTGAGTCACTGCCAATGTGATGCTCCTTCTCAACCAACGGAACCCCAACCAAACCCTCAATTGTCTCCTCCTCATCTACCTGGGCCATGTCCTCGGGATCAATATCCCACCGTAGAGCTTAGAGAGGCCTTTTTTTCCTCATAAAAGAGTTGAAAACAATGGGGCCCACAAATGCCACGTAGGCAGAGGCATTTTATTTTATTTTTTAGTTTTTTTTTTAGTTTAAAACCACTTTAGACATAGGGGATGGCCAACCGTCCCCTGGCCATCCCCGAGACCGGTTAGTCGTCCCCTAGTCGTCCCCAGGACTGGTCACCCATCCCCCATCAGGGACGTTTCCTTATTTTATTTGCAAAAAATGGGACGGTCCCTTGATGTCCCCTAGTCGTCACCCTGTACCCAGGACATCTTGAGGACAGGGACGGGGCACTATAGGGGGGGATGTGTCCCTAGGTTTCCCTGAATATATTTCATCCATCAATTTTTTCTTCCTTTCTAACTAATTGGATGTATTTCATCATCTAGAAAAAAGAACCTGAGTTAGCATTTTTTATCGAAATATTTTTCCTACAAAGAAAAATTACTTAAGAGGCTATCAATTTAATATGGTGAAAATTTTAGATCAATCAAAGAAACTAGAAAAATGTGTTAAAAATCATGCATGCCTAATCATATAATGCCATGTGGCTTCCACCTTCCCATTATTTGAAAAAAGCTAACATTTTTACTATATAATTAAAGTTTCAACTACAACTTTCACTCTTTGACAAACATGGGTCTAAGAATCTACTCCAAAATGTATAAATCCAAAGGTAATGCACAAATTCTCCCTTATACTTAATAAGTTCAATGAATATACAAAATGACTACAAGTAAACACAAGGCTAGGTATTGTACAATCATAATAACAAAATTTTGAACAAAGCCTAAATGAGAATGAACAATTGTGTTAATTTTTTGTTCATTGGTGTTATAATTGATACTACTAATCTATACAAAGAATAAAACTCCTTTTAAAATGACTCGCACTAAAGAATATCAATTCCTTTACAGAAAATGATAGTATAGTCAACAAAGAAAGAATTTGGAAAAATGATATTATTGGAGAATGTTGTCATTCCCATTCCCATCTTTCAAAAGGTTATGTAAAATTTACTCCTTGTTTAGAAGAACTAAGACAAATGCGAAAGTGCAGATCCATAATAATTTATCCCTCTATTTTATGTTTTGAACTCTCATAAGTTTGCTATCCTGAGAAGGATAAGGGTAGTGAAGGATAGTGTATATGTATCTCTAAAAAATCAAGAAGAGGACATGCATATCAATTACAAATAATTTGATATTCCATTAAAACTATTATCATTGGTCTAGGATTTATCAAAGGTATACCTACCATCCCTACATGTCGGCTTGCATCAATGTCCTTGTCGATGTATTAGCTACTAATTTGTCTATGTATCTCCACATGGATAGACTCGTATACTTGCTATCTTTATAAATCATATACAAAGAGGACTATGTCTATCATTTTTGAAGCAAAAGATCATGAAGCTTTATAACATGAACCTTGCACTAATTGAAGTTTGATCAAATGATTTACACATTGTGAACATGCATCTAACTACTTGTGCTTGACAATTAAACTTAAAGTGATCAACTTTCAATCAGCCAATTCATACCAACAATCCATATTCGACATGTCCATGAGGAGCTATGATAAGCCTAACACCCATTTGCTCGAGGACCTGACAGTTCAGCTTTAGAACATCTAGACATACCATCGCACACTGAAGTGCAAATGCTAATTTTGCAGCTGTAATTTTGACTCTAAATTACGTGGTTATTTGTTGAATTTCAGCATACATGTTTCAGCTGCTTAGTATCGGAAATAGTTCGATTGGTTATTAAACAAATACACATTCGAGCATCACTCAACGTAGAAGAAAAGGATGGTGAGAAATCTTATTTTTAATCTTGCAACCCAAAGACAGGCTGTGGCAAGTTTTTTATTCAAAAGAAACATCCGACTCAGAGAATATTTGCCATATAAAAAGAAAATATGCTTCGCAATCAAGGAATGAAAAAGTTGGCGTGCTTTTTGGTCACTTCACTTGTTACGTGTCAGTCATCTCTTGGACATCTTTCTGTTTATCTTCTTTACCCAAATTTTACTTTGAACTTTCAATCAATCGGCTTTCTTGCGATTCCACGAGATGGTGTATTAATGGTAGTCCCACTAGGTAACAAGGTCAATAATGCACAGTAAAAAGGCCAAAAATAGAATGATTTAACAACAGTACGAGGTCAAATATAGAATTTGTAAAACACTTCTGAGTCAAATTCAATAAGACAACAAGAAACTTCCAGATGCCGGAGCTATCGTCTTCCCACTTATTTAAAGGCGGCAAAGGCGGCAAGAGGGTCAAATGCAAGACTTTGTAAACACGCAGTCGAGTAGAATTAGACGATTCTAGGCTTTGTAGAATATTTTGCAATAGAATTGGTGGCGTCACATCAAGGAGCCGAAATTGTTGTTCAAGTTTGAAAATAGCCTTGTGATGTTGCATCTAACACCAGCGTTACCAGACTAAGCAACGCTGATTTTTTGGGTCAAAAAACTCACGGTAGAATTCAAACCTTATTTAAAGAAACGTGATAGTATAGATTCCCCTTTTAAGAAAACAAATGCTTTTCTGTGCACTGCAGTCTATAAAAAACTTGTAAAACTAATTAATCGCTTACTTGCTGTGAATCTGGCGAAACAAGCCGGCAGACCTTATTTAGCCCTAAAACAACTTTGAACTCATACAAAGAATGTCCTGCGACTATGATTTGTACACCAGGCTGTTCAATAGTCAAATGTAATATAGTGAAGCCTTCATTTGTTAATAATTTTTTTTTTTTAAATTAATTTTTTTTTGTCATCAATAGATCTTTAGTTTGTTGGTGAAGTTCAATAGTTTGAATGAGTCTTCGTAGACAAGTTTTGCTCAGAGAAAGGCCCTGACACCATAGGAGATGAGGCTGGAACTATGTTCCCAACAATTTTGGCAAAATGGATGCCCCTTAGTCAATACAGTCAATAGATCTTATTCAAAAAAAAGTTTCATCATAAGGCTTATGTTCCTGTATTGGATAACTGAACAATTCTGTTTATGGTTTTATTTTTCGCATTTCATCCTAAAAATGTTGCCTGATTTTGATTTCTTGTATGTATTTTGTTTGTCTGCTTATGACTTTCAAGTGAAATCTAATTGAACTAACCTAAGTCGCCGTCATTAATAATTGCATAATAATGCCTATTCATGGTCGTCTAATAGTTGAAAACACGTTGAGCCAATTCCAATCATAATCATTATATTATTACTTTTGATGAAGTAATTAAATGTTGACGAACAACTGATTGATCACCAATAATTCTTAAAACGTTGCGCAATTCTCTTTTTATTTTTTTATACCATTATTTCTTCTTCTAAAACCCTTCTCTGTACTAACATTAATTTCGCTTTTTAATTAGGTATTCGTCCCTCAAATCTGACATCTCTGGCCTGCCCCATGTTAGACTTGTGATTAAAAATTAATCCAAACTGTGTAAATCAATAATTTTTCTTTTTTGTTTGCAAATTAGGTTTTCATCGTTTTAAACCATAAATTACGGAACAGCAAAGTCAATGGGAATTTTTGGGCACGGTACACAAAACTGCCGTCTAGTCACATAAAACTTCCTTGTAGAAAGAGACTTTTTCACTTCACCTTTTCAATTCATCGTTTTAAACCATAAATTACGGAACAGCAAAGTCAATGGGAATTTTTGGGCACGGTACACAAAACTGCCGTCTAGTCACATAAAACTTCCTTGTAGAAAGAGACTTTTTCACTTCACCTTTTCAATTCATCGTTTTAAACCATAAATTACGGAACAGCAAAGTCAATGGGAATTTTTGGGCACGGTACACAAAACTGCCGTCTAGTCACATAAAACTTCCTTGTAGAAAGAGACTTTTTCACTTCACCTTATTCTTTTTTATAGTTTTGCAACCTTAAAAGTTTTGACTTCATTACCACCTCCACATAAACTGAGCATTTGCCATGCAAACGCAACAGCATCAATGTGAAAATCTGTTCCTACAAGTTTGAAACAAAATGGCAGGCACATGGTCCACATGAGTCTTGTAATAGTAGAGATCTATTTAGTCTTTTCTAAACTAAATGCCATATTGTATTCTGTGATGTAAAAGGCATTTCCATTAAATAATAGTAGCCTCTCATCAAAGGAAGGTAAATGGCACTAAAATTAACATTGACACTACCACAACTGTTTTCTTGCAATTACTCCACACAGAGAAACGTCATGTCTGACTCGATTTAGTGACGAGAAGCAATTCCATTGTAATTGGTAGTTTGTTAACTTATGCAACAATAGCGCCTAGACATTATTAATTTACAGCCATTGCCACATGCCACATGCCACATGCCACATTAGAGCACATTGTGTTTGTCATAAAAGCCTTGTAAGCACTATTTCTGACCAAAAATATTTTAAAAATTAAATTATTTGCAGCTGATGCCTGCAATGCAAGCTCTAGAAAATAGGATCTTTATGATGTCCTGGTATCTGGAAGCAGCACTTAGCTTTTGAAACACAAACTGCAAGCTGTCTATGTTCTCATCCATGACCCCTATCAATCAAGAATTCCTTAAGCACTTCATGATTTAAATCTAGATGCATAAATTCTGCTTGCAAATGTCAAGGATGCTGTTCAAGATAGCCCTATGTAAGCAAAGTTGATCAACAGAGACAAAAGATCCTTCAGATCTCAAAAATAGTTGAAGCAATAAACCAAAGTGATGTAATTCCACTTCCAGAATGCTTAAGTAGTTGACAAATTAGCAGTCTCATTGAACAAGTTCTCTGCTAACGAATTGCGACTTTAAGCAGCTTGGATCTCACCCAAGTTATTATTAACGGTCAAATGTTAATTGAATATAGAATTAAAAATTTGCTACCACAAAACACCAGCCCCTCTCCATCTCTCGTTTGTAATTGTACAATGCCAAGTGTTAAATTACATCTTTCATACAAAATCACTTCATCAGCATCTTATGTAGCATGAAAATTGATCCAATATTAAGCAATTTCTTTAAAAACAAGTTAAAACCCTTTTATTTATCTACCAATTTCACACTCTACTAGTTAAGAGTAGTGGAATTTTGGTGCACTGCCAGAATGGAAGCACTAAGCCTCCACAAACAAGTGTTCTTTGCTGCTACTGACGAGCAAGCCTGGATGTCATCCAAATTAACAGTCCAATATTAACTGAATATACGATTCAAGATTCCTCCCCACAGGACATTTCACCTCTAATTTGTAATCATCGAATGTCAGTTGTTAGATAAAATATTTCATTCTCATCCATCACTTCATCAAACATATCTTACGTAATATGAATATTGATAACAATACAACCAGTTAAATATTCTTTTAGCCCATGCCTACATTGGAGGCATGGAGGATCTGATTTGGTTAAGGGGATGCCTCTCTAATCAGAGTATGTGTTAAATGAAAAAGGGTAGAATTTGATGTAGTCACTAGAAAATGTGGGTGTACAAGGGCAAGGACCCAGCCATCATTTCTAAGCTTAAGTTTCCTGGTCACTGCATATTAAACCACTTTTTTTAATCTGACATTTCCAGTCATTTCTACTTGATTGTTTTTGTGCATTGTGGCTTACATATATAGCAACATATTAATTTATGTTTAATTCAACTCCAAAAACTCAAATATTGACATCTTTATGAAAAAGCAGCCTTTAGATATGTGCATATGGATAATCGAACTCATAAATACCTGTATGGTATATTCAAGAAAATTCCATAGTGCAAACATATAAATCTTGGTGACCTCTGATAATATTTATTTGATACACATAAATGGTAATGCCATATACAATATAAAAACAATGATTACTGTAAGAATACTGTAAGAATACTGTTCCAGCTTTTGGGAAGGGAAGACTGAAAACCACGTTGTGATATCAAGTTATCTACACATAGATCATCTGGTCAAAAGTTAGCTTTATCCTGAAGTCGCATTCCCATCAATAAATATCAATATTTTCATCTCAGATGTAGTATTTGTGTATAGTTCCGCTCACAAGAAAATTTCTTGAATGCAGCTTCAGGACAAAAAAAAAATCAATGAATGCATCATAATCAACAGCAGTTAGAAGAGTGAAGGTTAGTAATTTGGAATTCCCGAGTGAAGATGAAGCCACCTTTAAGATAATGTGATGAACATCAACCTTCTAGCTACAAAATCTTTCTACCTCATATTACAACACTGAGCCCTTCCTTTAGAAAGTTTGTCCCACATGCAGAACATCTGTCTTGGTGATTGATAATGTGCAGTGATATAATCGTCAATGCACCCAAACTGGCAGAATTTCCAATCATGTGAATAATGAACTGGAGATGACGCATTGAACTGTTCTACCCACATCCCCATGCTTACATCTTCCATCTTGAACAACTGCAGGAAGAAAAAAATCACAGTTAAACAAGAAAGAATGCACAGAAAATAACTAATATTAAACGATAATATCTGGATGCCAAAAGTAAGTAAAGGTAAATTTCAGCACAGAAGTTTACCCTCAATTTCTTATTATAGTGCTGCTTTACAATAAAATTTGCTATTTCATTTGATATGATATATCCAGGTCCATTCGCATAAGGTGGATAATCTTCCTCTGGCCATTCCTGTAATAGAAAACAAACAAAATTGACCAAAATTGTTAATTTTAGTCCTCCATCACCATGACAGTTTAGGCTTCATGATTGATCTAACAAAAGACATAAAGCAACCAATAGCAATAATCTAAATTCTGGAAGAAACTGAACTAGATATTCTCTAAGCTCCAGAACTGTAAAACAAACGTTTCATTCAAGCAAAAGTTATTAGAAACTACTTTAACAATGGCTCAGTATTTAGAAATCACTTTGTGTCCAAATAAGTCTTAATCAAAAACTTGTCTGTACCTCGTACGTGACAGCCCATTTCCCCACCCGAAGAGGCTTGTGATAGTAATTTAGATTGCCAATGTAAACATCTTTTCCACGGGATATCTTTTTTACTTCCTTCAGTACAGCATCCACTCTCACAAAGTTGTCATCGTCACACTTCATAATGTATTTGGCAGATAAATTACGAACCTGTAAACAATATAATATATAAATTAACAAGATTTACCAGAGGTGTAATTAAATAATTCCCCATAAACAAATTTTAAATGAAGGGAACAAACAAGAAGAAGCCCTGTAGATACAGAGCAACATGAAACCACTTTGCAGTACAAAAGAAAATGATGAAAATGATCAGGTCACTTACCCCATATTCACATATTGCAAGAGTCTTCAAAACCACGAGCTCATAATTGTCCATGAATGGCACAATTATTATATCACCATAGAAATCTGCTTCCTTCTTTAATTGTATGTTGACTTCCTTCCGTGCATTCTGTGATATTTAAAAAACAAAATTAACTTTTGCTCTCAAGAATATTTGAATGTTCACAGACTCACAAACCATCCATGCCATTGACAAACAATTTCCAATTTTCCTGTGAACATTAACTACTAATATAAAATGATCAAAGTTGGAAATTGTTTCATATATTGGCATTCAAGTTTATTTGTCTGCTTCGTTTCCCTTTTCTGTATACTTCCAATTTCTCTCAGTTCTGCTATTTTTCCTCATTTTAAGGTGGATCTTGTCTAATGACAAATACCAAACCCTGAATATATGATATACTCTTAATTTCATTGAGTATTTTCTGTTTTTATGGTCATTTTCTAACTGTAAATAATTCAGTTAATTGCATCTTCAGGTAACTCTTACCAAAAGCAATACAGTGCAAAAAGTGACAACTGAAACTTACCAAGGCAACAAAGAAACGGGCAACAACATTCGATGATCTGATATTCTTTGATTGCATCCATGTCTTTCTGACAGCCATGCGTTCTGCAAAGTGGTTACCTGCAGATAGTATTCCAATAAAAAGATCCACTGGACCTTCTGGCAAAGGTGGAGCTTTCCAATCGTCTGACATGTCTAAAAGCCTCTGAGGTGAGAAGCTGGAATGAGAAGTAGGCAAGGAGGCAGCAACAACTGTGTGTACGTCAATGTCACCATTAACCGAAAATCCAGTTGCATCTTCAAGTACAAATCCCTGTTGACCCATTAATAATGTTAGGACAGTTTAACTGTATTACCAGCATGGTGCTTCATGAATCTCAACTGTAAACCTAAGCACAACTCACACAGATGGATGGTAAAGGTTTTTCAACTCACCGTCCGATAGGGGAAAGAAACTACATGCCTCCCATCCACACTGATATGATAGCCTTCTACTCCTGCACTTAGAGTAAGAACAAACAGTTTGTTCTCCACAAATGGGTATGGCCAATCAATTGCTGACTTCTTTTCACCCCAAATAAAATGGTTAAGCCATGAAATTCTATTAGTTTCTTTTGGACCCTCATCCTCATCACTGATCCACTTTTCACATTTGGGAAGACCATCAACTGTGAAAATGCACAAAGCGATCAAAATTCAACCTCAGAATCTGAAAGTAATTTCTAGCTAAAGAGAAATTGATAAGTCACCCATCAAATGAGAATATTTTGAATGATAACGCATAGATGCATAATTAAGATTCAATGCTAATATCACACACCCACTGCATATAAGACATTCTTAGGATTTTGATGGAAGACACAAAGTTATGCCATTGAGAAGTGATTAAGAAAACATTTGAAAAATTGTCGTATAACACAATAAATGTAAATGCAACTCCATCGACACCTGAGTGCATCAGGGAAAAAACCAGCATATCTTGTAGCAGTTCTAAATTCTGCTAAATTGTTAACGAAACTTATTACCTTTAACCTAGAAATTCATCTTCAACACCATGGACATGTTACAGAATTCAGGGCTTACCCCTGCCACCTCTGGGAATATAGACTTAAAAAACAATTAGATGAAACACAATATGCAAAACATCTGTCATTCTATTTCTAGCTGGCTCAAAATGCCATTTGTTGCAGAGAACATAAGTAGTTTGTTGAAAAGTACCCTGTTTCTTGAAAAGTAGTTTCTCAGCATGAGTTTGTTGAGAAATAGAAGCTACTTTTCAATAGTTATTGTAGCTTTTAGGTCCTTGCCAAGACATTTCAATGCCCATCAAAAGATGACCAATTTATCAATATTTGTCATACTGTTGCCATTTCCCTATAATAAAGTTCCTATTTTGCATATAATATAGATCCAGTCCATTTCTTGTGCCCTGTTCACATGGACTAAATTTGCACATTAAGGGATTGGGCTTTCAGCATGGTTTGGATTGATGTCCCAAAGCTTCCTGGGATCTATGAATGCATTTAAATTACGATCATAATAAAAATGATTTGCAATTAATTTAAAATCCAATGCAATGGTAGTAAGACCGATGCATGCATCAAAAGCTGCACAATAATACAGGTCCTACATAATGGAACAGTGTAATCGAGCACTATTTTAGCAGAGACCCAGTTTCTTTCTCACCTCCAAATTGCTGGTTCAAAACCTCGATTTGGTGGGTGGAAAGAACGAGTTTAGTTTGTTAAAGCTGTTCAGAAAATGTAATAACTCGAGTTGTACACCTTTATCCAACCATCTACCAACTAATCCAAAACCGTGATGTGGACCTGCCCCTATGTGCTAATGCAGCTTGTTTGATATGAAAGAAAAGTTAACTCAGAGGGATCGGTGAGATAAAGGTGTGGTGTTGGTTAGCTTCACAACTAAGGAATACTCACGAGTGTGAAAAAGACCTGCTCCCCGACAATTTACAGGCCCATCTATTCATATGCTAATAGAATTAATCTATGAAAAAAATGTATATATGTACCAAGTCATAATGATTTCCCACTAAAACGAAACAATTATTCTTAACCAAAAAACGGCAACAGTGAATACAAATGTTTGTTTTGACATAAAATTGCACTAATTTACATACCAGTTTCATCTTCCTCCTTTGATCGCCATCCGTCACACCTCTGAGCCGAAGCCCACTGCATCCTATAACAAGTATTAAGCTCTATCACGGGCTTGCCACTCCAATCCCCCTTCAACCTGGGATTAAAATGCAATATCCTAGGTGGGTCCTCACCATCGACAGCATTCAGCCCTTGCAATTCAATCATGAACTGAGACACAGGCAAAGAGTTGGCCCCATTCAAAGCAGAGATTTTGGGGTCCTTCTCCTCATGGGCCTGCCTAGGCCTACCCACTAGAGTTATAGAAGAACCCACTCTTAATCCACAAGGCAAAAGCATCACCTTTCCGGATTTCAATAGTTCCAGATTTTTCATTGAAATTGACCCTGGGCAGGATTCAATCCTGTCCGCTATTGTAGTCCCATCATCCAATACTGCACCTACTTCTTCCCAGGCCTTTAGACCTAGTGTCCAGGCCTCCATTGCAGACTTCTCAATCTGAGACAATTCCTTTGTCTGGTTCATTTCTATTGAATTGGAAACAGGCCCAGCCATTACAGGGAAAGACTCTTTAGAAGGCCTAACTGGAGCATTATTGACCTCGTTCTCCTCATGAAGAGGGTCCTTATAGAGAGGCTGCAACAATGTTTTATCTCTTACGAACACCTCTTCCGAATTGTCCTCTGTCCAACTGGTCCTGGGTAACTCAAAACTAAATAACACAAAATACAGACAACACAAAACTGCCAAAATCCTCATACCCTTAATCCCACAAAAATCTAATCTTACCTTCTTCATTTTCAATCAATCTTTGAGATGTTATTCCAGTTCAAATTTGGGTTTTCAAACACAAACCAATCCCAAATAAAAGTTGCCCTTTTCAGCTCAAATTTCAATAGTTCTTTTATTCCTTTTTAATTCGAATCAATCCTTCCAAGCCCTGGAAAACATCCGAAAAAATGATCTCAGTACCCAAACTATCAGGATTCCAGGACTCCTCAGACTCAAGACCAATCAGCGATCATTTTCCACTGCCGGGGATCTCCCATATGGCTCTGTGGGTACTGATTAAATCAAAGAGGGCATGAACTAACCCTTCTAAGATCTCGAGAACATGATAAAAAAGCAACTGGCAGATTGGTCAGGATTCGAGCCCTACTTTGGCTCGGAGATCACAACTTCGGAATAGAAAGAACTTCCAAATGGGTTCTACATGTGTCGATGAAATCGAAGTAGGTATGAAGCCAGAATGGAAATAAATTACTTGTTGTGTCGGCTAAGCCAACACGAAGAGCGGTTGGCAGCGCACGCGGAGTTGCAAAATCTATAAACTAAACCCAGCCAGAAGCCACTCTGTAAAACATCGATCTGACCAAACATCAAGGTCTGCTAAATTATTGTTTTTTTAACGGTAATAAAATTATTCTCTCTTTTGCCTCGAATGTGATATTCCATGTCTCGTTTTGCATGCCGGGGTTGCCGTTTTATATGATGTCGTATACCACAATTTCTTGCTGTTATATATGGTAAATAAGACAATACTGTGCATCTTCAGAGATTGGGGACATTTAAGGCCCTTTCAGCTGTCCCAGGTTTTTTCTTCCTTCTTCCTATGTATTTTTCACTAATTATGCTATGTAATCAATGCCCAATGAACCGGGTCAAGGGGTAAATATATTTGTATAAACGGTCATAAGGTGAAGTCGGGGGCCGCGGAGGAGGGTAGGTGCTGTTGGTCTACTTGGTCAAACAGCACATTAAATTGGTGCAAAATTGAATTGTTCATTCTTAATAAGGGTTTCTTAATGTATGGCTGAATTCACACTCGCAAAGAATATAAGGCTAATTAAATATATTAAATCAACTAATAAACAATTGATTTAAGAGAATATGAGAATTTTAAATAAATGTAAGGTTTGTTTACATTGAATGTGTAGAAGTTTGGTTTTGTTTTTTATATAGATATCTTGGGAAGTTTGTAATGTGTTGTTTGACTTATAAATTTGATAGTATATTGCTTTGTTTTTTTTTTTTTTTGAGTATGGAAGCTATTTTTATTTATGTAGATTTGAATTGGGCACATGGATTTGAACTTGAAAGTTATGAATATGATTTACGATAATTATGCAGATTTGAATATGTTTAGCTTATTTTTTAGTGTTTGAATTTTTGCAAGGACAAGCAATGTTTACAAACACCTTTGGAAAATCTATCAAATTGTGAGGAGCGAATTATCCTTAGCCAAACTACTAACAAACTGACTCTACAAATCTAAACAAAAGATCAAGGACAACAAGTAAGCATGCAACAAACTTAGGATGATGTGCTTTGATTGTAATTCACTAATAATGATATTCAATTCTTTTTATTCTCCTTGCAAATTGAACTTTTGACATACTAAATAAGAATGGCCTTAGGTTATTTTTCAAATGAATGAATAAATATCTTTAAATATAACAACAAAGTCCACAAATCAATAAAATGTGTGTTATGTCAACTCACAACAACTAATAAAGTGGTTGACAAAGTAGGAAATTAAATTTTAATTTTTTTAAAAATAGGGATCATCGAATTTGTGACTACAAAAGTAACTTGGTCAAGTATACACCCATGGATCTAATCCAAGGTGATGAATAATGCATCTAGAGATCAAGAATGAATCTCTAAAGATTAGTGAAAAAATATATGGATGTTTGATGTCAGAGGCCAAATTTACACAAGAATATGCCACTTGTAAGCTAGTTAAAATATTTAGCACTATGATTGAAGTGGGGCCAACACATAAGTGAAAAGGGCATAGCTATACAATTTTCACTATTACACTTTGATGTGCATGCAAATTACTAGGTGAATACACGTCAAAGTAAAAAATAGCATTACACATGTAAATAGAATAGTTTTCACACTCAAAGGATATAAATTTGTGTAAAGTAACAAATCATTCTTCAAGTCTTCTGCAATGAGTGTCTCCTCAAAAATATATAAAATAGAAAATAGCATGCAATGAGTAGCATCTCTTAAACAATTTAAAAATGAGCATTAACTACATCATGCTTGATAAGGATGTATCTCTAAAAAAGTAAAGAGTAAGGGTAATAGATTTTTCATGTTACTAAAAGTGATAAAAGCTTCAACTATATAGAAAAGGTCTCTGACCAAGTAGATAAATTAAAAGGTTCATTGACCACATAAAACAATATATAAATCTATAGATAGCATGATAAGGTCTTCAACTATGAAGAAATGTACTTTACATCAAGATACAATAATGAAAATTTGTTTAGTACTAGAAAATTATCATAATTGGCATCACTATAATCAAAATCATGAAGAAATATATGTGATAATATATGCCTCTCCAATTGGTTGCATGCAAAATCTGTAAGTTAATGGAGATAAGGAAAAATGATTGTAGACACCTAAATTTGACTAACGCATTTATTTTGAAACATCATCAACATTCATCATTAAGTCTCATCAATATGTCTTTAGCATTTAATTAAATACTTTCATTATTTAATAAAATTAACATTAATGATATGAGATTTCCACAATCCATATTGAATGTATTAATTTTGCTTCTGGATTCAATTGTGTGCAAGTTTTTTCATCAACATTTTGCATGTCCTCAACTCTCCGTCCTGATGATGGATCATAGAGTGTGATCTAAAACGTTGATGAAAAAACTTGCACACAATCAAATCTAGAAGCAAAATTAATACAAAATTAACATTATTTTCCCTTCATCCTAAATAATTTAATAATTATTTAATTATTTAAATTTTGAATTTTCTCTCCATTGCTACTTTAATTAAATAATTTTAAATTATTTAATTAAATTATCTATTTCACCATTTTCTTCTATTAATTAAATAATTTTAATTATTTAATTTATTTATTAATTTATTCCTCTCTTGTAAATTGATTAAATAAATTTACAATTATTTAATTAATTTACCTCAATATTAATCTTTTTCTAAATCACTTTAATTGAATAATTACATAAAAAAAATTTGAATAATTACATATAATTATTTAATTAAAACTAATTATTATTCTCAACATTATCCTCTTCTAAAACAAATAAAAGTAAAGTATTTTTAATTATTATTCCTTTTCACATGAAATATAATTAATTAATTAATTAGGGTAGAGGACCTGGCTCGATTAGCTAAAGCATCCTATTGTAGGTAAGTGGTCACGAGGTCCAGTCTCCCCTCTATCTCTATGGTACCGAAGGATGTGTTGCGCCAATGTCACCAATCACATGAAAAAAGTTTACTTAGAGGTGCACTAAAGTTTATAAGGGGCTACCTGATTCCTACAGTCTAAAATATATATATAATTAATTAATTTAATTATCTATTAATTTCTCATGCATTTCCACCTCACGAGTCAACTCCCACTCACTTCGAGTTCACTCTTTAACTAATTTAATCCTCTATCCAAACTATTATATTTCACTATCACTCACACTTATCTCTTCAATCAATCCTCTTAACTAATTCATATGATCAGTTAGCTCAAATCATGCAACTAGTTAACTCATCAATTCCTCTCAAGCATTCTCATCCACTGATCTTTTCAGTCTCACATTTGATTGCAACTATTGATCAATATCACCTAAAATCTATAAATGCAACTATCATTCATCTATTATTCCTCTTTGTCTCATTGCAAGAAATCTATACACATATCATTTTGAAGTGCTCTATGCTAAAAATTTGAGAACAGGCACACACACCATTCTTCAAGGTGAAATTGAAGAACAATGGAGTTAAGCACGGTCATTACATAGGTTTGCATTGGGTTATTCATATGATTTCCTTATGCTTCATTGGTGATTTTGTAATTTGATTGCGATTTGTTATTTTCTATTGGTTTCACTTTATTTTCGTAGTTCATTTTCATGATCAACATTCTAGCACACCCAGTGGGACCCACATCCTATTTATTTTAATAAATTTTTGTGATTTTTTTTATGCTTTTAAGAAGTTATAAGTTCAAATGGTGCAACTGATCAAGGATTTGACACATTTAACCAATCATTCAACATATCGAATCAACCCTTTGATGCACTTGATTCTATAATCTACAATTGAGATTCAAGACTTTTAATGCATTTGTTCAGCCATTCAATGCGTTTGATCTAACTTGTAGCACAATTGATCTACAAAGAGGCTATTGTGTTTGTAGAGATTAGGGTTTCATTAAAATAGTCTATCATTTTGAAACTTTGTTCATTGTATTTATTTTTTGTGAAACCCTAATTGTGATTTGTAGGTGGTTAAACCTAGGTATTCCATTTTTTTTTATCAGGGTTTTTAATCTATTGTTTTTAAAAATCTTTGTTTTTTGTAGATTGACACACTTGTGAAGGAACTACACAACTAATTGAATAAACAACACAAACGATTAGTAGAATAGTGTAAACTAGTATATATATTATTTATTAATAATATTTATAAAAAAGACGAGAGATATCCTAGTATATATAGAAAATGAATTTGCATGTTGGTTACATTTCTTTTAGTTGCATGTTAGTTACATTTCTTTTGTTTGCATGTCGGTTATATTTCTTTTATAATATATATAAAAAATGAATTTGCATGTCAGTTACATTTCTTTTATATGCATGTTAGTTACATTTCTTTTATAATATATATAACCATCACTAGGCAGGAGAACATCAAAATAAACATAGCTTTAAAAAATGTGCACGCATATTGTGCTTTCATTGTAGAAGCCTCTCGGCTTAATGATCGATCACAATGCATTTGATCAAGTAAATGGTAAAATTAATTAAGTATGGCATTCGATCTTTATATTTTATGATCAAATTTTATTTGGTTTCATGCATCTGATTCTTTCTTTCATGTATTTGACTCAATGTATTGTGTAATTGATATGTGTAGTTTGATTTTATTTTATTGGTTACTAATTTAAGTTATGTAGTTGTGGCAAACACTGGGAAAACATAATTTAAAACTAAAACTACTAACAAGGTTGGTGGAGGGTTTATTGTCTTCTTTTTTATTAAAGCTTAGCTCACACTTCGATTTTATAAGGGAAAGAATTTGTTTGTTGTGTGTAGTGGATTCATTGATGTGTATGCTCTCCCCTTGCACCTAGTGTGAGCTTGGGGACCAAAAGAAATATTTGAGTCCACATCTTTGTTATTTTCACCCAAGGAGTGTTATTTGCATATGTTCTCCCCTTGTGCCTAGTACAAACCTAGGGATTAGAAACAATAGCATCTTCCCTTTTTAATTTAGTAGGATACCTTCTTGGGTAATTCATCACCCCAAGGGAAACTTCAACCACATTTTTTGTTGAGGTATAGAAAGGAAGAGAATGAAAGTTGTACCCCAAGGTGTGGCTAGTGCCATTCAAGCCAAGTCGCAAGACCCTCAATCTATTGAGACTTGTTAGGTGAGGAGAATGCAGGAGACCCCCAATCTTAGGCACTACAAAGCTCACTATTCATAGACACCACTATAAACCTCAATGTTATTATTTTCCTAAGACCATCAGTCGTTGATCTAGTGGGGTGCAATATACAGTATCATGCATGAAGTTACCCAACATGTCCCATCCCAAGGTGAGATATAAATACTTTGAAGGTGTAAAAATGATGAGGGCTACACTACCCAAACCCCACAAAACACAACAATAGATACCAACACAGAAGATGTGAGACAAAAAATAACTCACTTTCAATTATTTTTAGAAAATGAAATTACAAATTCAAAACTTACATGCTACAGCCTCATGGGCTTGATTCATCACAAAAAAATCAATTCTGAAAGAAAAACTACTATTCAGAGCCACAATCTACACTAATGCAGCCACCCTTTACAACCCCCTCATATCCCCTTTTATTTTACCCAATAACCACCCTAGAATGTTCTAGAAAGTGCAACTTTCCCTTTTGTTTTGGCACCAAAAGTCTCGCCGTTTGATTTCTAGCCTAGGAAGAATTTTTAATGAAATTCACTTTTTAGAGGGGCAACTTTACAAGGCCATTAATTTTGATCCGAGTGACCAGTCCTCTATTATTGCATATCGTTGGAAATCTATCGAAGAGATCTACAACGCATGAACCCACCATAGGCTAGTTCGTCCACTTTTTGAGCTATCTTGGGGCCTCTAAAGATTTATATTTTGAATTTAAAGCTACATTGGAGAAATTTTCGGGACGAAAACTTTAATTTCTCCCAAACCATTCAGGGTATTGAGGCAATTCTTTTGCAACTAGAAATTTTTTTCATCTTTGCTCCTTTGGGTAAATTTTTAGGTCCAAATGAGTATGTTTAGGCCAACTTACTAAAAATAGTAAGTGACCATTTTTCACTATTTTTGACTTCTAACTGTTTTATACCCCTTAAGTGCCATCATGGGACTCAAAAAAACTAAAGAAAATAAAGAAAACAATTTTTTTGGGTGATGCAAGATTGCCCTACACCACTGGATGCTCCTGCATTAGACACCCAAGGTAATTTGAAAAGTGACCCTGTCACTTCTTAGGAGTTAGAGAGAAACCAAGATGGTTAACCTTAGCCTCAGACAACCATGATGAATCTTCAATAGGACTTCCTCTTCATTTCACCAAGTACTCTATGTACATTGCCTATTTCTTGTGCTTCTACCCACACAACTATCCAAAATTTCTTCTATCTCCTCCTTTTCCGAAGTAGGTGCTAGAATATTTCACTGTGCTTCCATTATTTCTTCATTAATTCCTCCTTCATGATATTCTGTTAAATCTAAGATGTTAAACACAGGTGAAATATGAATTCCATTAGGCAACTCTACCTCATATGCATTTCTTGAATCATGCTTCTCTAGGATCTTGCGTGGTCCAAACTTCTTCATCTTTAACTTGTTGTATGTACCAACTGGAAACCTCTCCTTTTGCAAATGAACCATGACTTCATCTCTTATTTGGAAATCCTTATGCCTCCTTTTCTGATTTTCCTTAGCCTTATATTGTGACTTCATCTTATTGATATTTTTTCTCACCTCTTCATGCAAATTCTTCAGGTGCTAAGAAAAATCTTCAGCCTCAACATTACTCTTTTCCCCCTTATCCATCTTCCTCAATTCAAAATTAGTTCTTGGACTACTCCCATACACAATCTAGAATGGTGATTTACCAGTGCTCTTGTTGATAGAATTATTATAAGCAAATTATGCTTGTGGTATAATCAAATCCCATCCCTTGGGCTTATCTCCTACTAAGCATCTTAGTAAGTTACCCAAACCCCTATTCACCACCTCTATTTGTCCATCAGTTTGTGGATGGTGTGCAGAACTAAACTTCAAATCTATCTCCAGCTTCTTCCATAATGTCCTCCAGAAATAACCAACAAATTTGGTATCTCTATCTGAGACTATACACTTTGGTAGACCATGTAGTCTCACCACCTCTCTGAAAAACAACTCTGCAATATGAACATCACTAGTCTTATGACACGAAATGAAATGTGCCATCTTTGAAAATCTATCTGCCACCACAAATATGGAATTGTGCCCTCTCTGTGTCCTTGGTAAGCCAAGAACAAAATCCATGCTAATATCCTCCCATGGCCTCTCAGGTACAAGTAATGGCTGATACAATCCAGCATTTTGACTTGTTCATTTTTCCATCTAATATACTCTACAACTTTGTACAAACTTCTTCACATCTTGTTGTAACTGTGGCTAGTAATAATTCTCACTAATAACAACAATGGTCTTATCTCAACTGAAAATTCTAGCCAATCCTCCATTATGCTTCTCCTTGATTAGATTCTCTCTCATAGAACTCCTTGGAATTCACAATTGGCTTCCTCTAAACAACATCCCATCATGGATTAAGAAATCCAACCATCTTGTCCTATCCATTGTAACAGGTTCCAAACAAGCCTTCCAAGCTTCTACAAAGTCTGGATCTTCTGGATACAAACTCTTGAGTTCATTGAACCCAACAACCTCTATATTCATCTCTAGCAACAAATTTTTCCTTCTACTTAAGGCATTTGCAACTATGTTTGAACTTCCACTCTTGTGCTTCAAAACAAAAGTATAACTCTACAAAGACTCAACCCATTTCAAGTTCCTTTGATTTAACTTTCCTTGGCTATTGAGATACTGTAAAGCTTGGTGATCAGTATATAAAATAAATTCTTTTGGAAACAAATAGTGTCTTCATTTCTTCAAAGCTTGAACTATAGCATAAAACTCTTGATCATAGACATAATATTTCTTCTTAGCATCATTCAAATTCTCACTAAAATAGGCAACAGGCTTACCTTCTTGACTTAAAACAACTCTTATGGCAATGCCACTAGCGTCACAATCTACCTGAAAAACCTTATTGAAATCTGGAAGTGCTAAAATAGGTTGCTTTGTAACTTTATTCTTTAACATATCAAAACTTTTGGCTGCTCCTATAGTCCACTTAAACTCTTTTCTATCCCCTCTCATTGCTTCAATTAGAGGTTCACAAACACTACTGAAATTCTTAATAAACTTTCTATAAAAACTTGCTAGACCATGAAATGATCTTACCTCTATAACACTCCTTGAGGTAGGCCATTCAATGATAGCTCTCACCTTCTCTGGGTCCATTTTAAGACCCTCCGCTGAGACAAGAAATCCCAAATACACCAACTCTCTCTTCACATTTCTTCAAATTAATCAATAACTTCTCCTCCCTTAGCTTCTCAAAAAATATTTGGATATGCATCAAGTGCTCCTCCAATGTCTTACTAAAAATCAAAATCTCATCCAAATAAACAATAGCAAATTTCCTAAAAATTATTTCAATACCTCATTCATAAGCCGCATAAATGTGCTTGGTGCATATATTAGCCCAAAAAGCATACTGACCACTCGTACAAGGCCTCCTTTGTTTTAAAGTGTAACATACTAATCCTTCTATGAAGTAAAAATTTCTAATTTTTCACCATACAAGTAAATAAAAAGTAAGAAACCATTGCAATAAAAAAAATTCTTTCTTTATTAATAATTTTCCAAACAAGATGCATAACATATTACAACATGAATTCCTTTTCATTTCATATAATGCATCAAAGCAAGGAAACATACATTTAAAAAAATAGCTCAAATAGCTTTAGAACAAATAGCAATAAGACGGTCCAGGATCCTTCCTTTCAAATCTTGGTTATTTTGTTGCCTGCTATGGAGGAGAAGCATCACTCAGGTGCTTTTCCGCCAACCACGAACTCATAATGCGGTCCCCCGCACATCTATCATTTGATAGATGGCCCTTCCCTTTGACGAAGAGATTGGTAGAGTAACCGATAACGACTACCATCTGAGCATAGTGTTGTGTCCTACATAACTAGATCTTGTAATCCCACAAACTTTTTCTAGCGTGTAATACTGGATCACGGTGAACTGACAGTGGAGCCAAAGGTCATCACACTACTTTGGCCAAAGTGTTTCATTTAGTATGTTCTATTGAGGGTCATCTATCACATACACTACTCAGGGCCAATTTTACTTAAGGCTATCTTAAGCTACGCATAGGTATTTCCTTCAATGGAGAGTCCATCATCCCAGATAACCTACAATCATATTAATCTACTTTGACTAAACCTTCTTAACTAGTAAGTTCACAAGCTAGGTATTTTCGTTCAATGGATAGTCCTTCATTCCAAAGATAACCTATATACTTGGATAACCCTACTTACAAGTAAGTAAACAACTCCCTCCCATACTGGATTGTCTCTCCTAGGAGTAAACACAAGCTTTCCTAGTTAAATCAATAACTTAGCTAAATACACCATATGTGCTTTTCATGTTCAATCATACCTAGTATATAATACCTATGATAAACACCCGTCTCCTACTATGGAGTACTTAAAAACACAATATGAAAACAACATAATAGCTTTAACTTCCTTTTCAAAATAATCTGCATTCTCTAATGCATTTATTGGAAAATACATCTCAACCATGCATGCAAGACACATAAATCAAAGTAAAATAACAAAGAAGAAGAGATCCTCATGCCTGCTATTAGTTATCCAACTAAAGACAACAATGCAACCCTTTCTAATCAGTAAATAGATTGATAATAAGCTTCTCACAAACAACTCTATCTCACTTGTTGATAGCTTACTTCTCTCAAACAACAATGATACCTCTTACTCACAATAGAATACTCTCTATATCTCACTCATAAAATAAGACAAGTATGGTTGGTAATAACTCAGAAATAATGAACTGCAAAAGATGTATATCTCTTGGGAAAGAATGTGTCCCACACAAATGAAATGGTTCAACTATTTATAGAGCAACTAAGCAACCTCAAATCCTACAATTTAGGCATGCTAATGGACAACAAGCTTCATGCAAAGAAACACATGAAACCTATTAGAAATGTGGAAAACTATCAAGCTAATACTTAGCTTATTCACCTATAGGTCAACTTGTTTTGTGACAGGAATGTGAAGACTAATTCAATCAACATATGCATAATTCGAATTGTCACATTGATAAGAATTCTACAACAATTCAGACTCAAAGGTGGCGCCAATTCGAATTCCTATTCCTTCATATTTGGCATGGCCAAACTCAATCAATTCCCATTTTATGACTATAGGTTTCCATCGATCCAAATGGTGGATGAATCGACTTGGCAGTTTAATACGTTAGACAAAGTCAAGCATAGTCTTAATTAAAGTGTCGACCTAATCAAGTATATAGTAAACAACAACATCAAATGTAATGCAATGTCTCATGTCGCGTGTCATTCATTATGACAATCGATTTCCATTAACAGTCAAGGCTATTAAATTAGCCTCCATTGACATAGTCAATGTCGATCTCCATTTCATAGTCTCTATCAACTACAAAACAACCTTGAATATATCAGCTTCAGTTTTAGGAGATAGTCGATTTCAAATAACATATATAATATGTTAAACATTTATTATTATATATATAATATATATTATATACATATATATATTTAAATACTAACATATATTTATATATATATATATCGTAGCCAATAATGTAAGCATACATTCGATATTTATATATATATATATATTTATTTATGAGTACAGGAAAGATAGTATATAATAAACACATTATATTGAATGTATGCATATATGTATGTATAAATGTATATGCCTCTATGTACACGTATGTGTAGGTATATCTATATTGATGCATCTGTATGAGCGTGTCCATTTTCCAATGTATGCATGTATCGATATACATATGTACATATGGATACATGTATATACTATATGTGTGTGTATATATATATATATGTTCACATCTGATTCACATATAGCCATTCACGATTACCATCATATTGATATGTGTTTACATGTGGCACATCTATACATATGCATATATGTGTTGTTAGATCCCATTGACATGCATGCGCATATATATAAATATACTTTCATGTGCATCCCACTTGTCAATATGGTCATAATAGCACAAGAAATATCTCAAAAGCTCAAATAGATAAACATCACCCAATGCATGCAGAAGTAAACAAGAATCTCAAATGCAGACATATGACTAGGGATGACTTACCTATTACCCACAAACTAACTCAACTCAATCATTCTAATGTGGTGTGTGTATATGCTCAAATAGTTTACTTTTACCGGTTACTCGACCAAGATCTTCTGTCGAGTGATACTCCCCCTCCGCTTGGAGGAATGAACACATACCTCCATCCACTAACACATGTACATGATAGTCAATTGTTCATAACATATGTAATATACATAAACATCTCCAAAGTTAGAATAATAATAATTCAATAACCATTCGTTTACTAATATGTAGTATTTCGCCATGAATAACATCAACTGAGGTAATATCAAATGAGACAACATCAAATGAGATAACATTCATATTGATAACAAGATACAAACATACTTTATTGATCTCCAGAATTCACATTACATTCAAATTTACCCTATGCAGTAATAGTAAATAGTAACTACACAATTGTGGTGTAACATAAAGGCTTTCCTCCATTCATCTCCTTCTCTAATCTGGATCTAGTGATATCTTCTCTTCAAATCTATCTTCGTGAAGTAATCGGCTCCACTCAAACAATCCATAATGTCATCCATTCTCAGCAAGGTAAATCTATACTTGATGGTAATCTTGTTGATGGCTCTAGAATCTGTACACATATGCCATTCCCCATCCTTCTTTGGTGCTAGTATTGTAGGTACTGCACATGGACTCAAACTCTCTCTGATCAAATCCCTTCCACAATGAATCTTGCACTTGTCTGTTCAACTCTTTGCTCTCTACTGGATTCATATGATGAGCCGCCTTATTTGAAAAACTAGCTTCAGGATTCAAGTCCATCTGATGACTAATCCTTCTTACTAGAGGCAAACCTTAAGGTACGTTATCAAAAATAATAGCTTGAAACTCATTCAACAAATCTGAAACCTTTACAGGTACCTCATTAGCATCTTCTTTATCAACTCTAGGGTTCAATGCAAAACACATATGCTCATGCATCATACCTTCTAGGAACTTTTTTCCATCAACCAAACAAATTCTTGTATTACTGCATACCTTTTCCTTTGCCTCTTTCAACGGTTTCAACTTATGACGTACTCCATCTTTTGCCAAACAATATGTGTTGGCATTTCCATCATGTACTGCTCGCCAATCAAACTGCCATGGTATGCCTAACAACATATGACAAACATCCATAGGCATGATACAACACAATACCTCATCATGGTAATTTCCAATCTTGAACCTTACCAAACATTGTACATTTACCAAAGCTTTATGTGTTAGGAATTGCATGTAGAAAATATCAATTAAATGCAAATAAAGATTAAATAGAGGAATTAAAATACACATAAATAATAACAAAGAGAGATAATTTTTAATGTGGTTCACCCAAACTCAAGCTACATTCACCAAAAAAGAGTTTGATATTATTATCTAGCAAATTGAACGGATTACAACTAGCAATCCTTGCAGCTCAATACCGCTGCAAATGCTACAATACAATACCAACATAAACCCTAACCTTTAGCAATTTTATCAAGACTTATGTTGGTTACAAAATAGGGTTTTTTTTATGTCGGCCAATGGAAAAATAACTCCCGACACCTTTATAAAATAATAAAGGGCCACTGCCCCTTGACCCTGTCTTGGGGGCACTGCCCCCAAACCCCTTTGAATAATTTTGGGGGAAACTACACTAATAAAAGTGGGGGAAATTTAACCTCTGAGTCTTATTAGGCTCCATATAACAACAATCTCACAATTGGAGACTGATCAAACTCCACAACATATCATCTCCCACTTGGAGACTGATCATAACACTACTAACCCTGTAGCTCCCACTGGAAATAAACACCCTAGACCCTGTTGTTATGTTTTTATTGTTTTTAGCCTTGAAGACCAACCAAAGCTGAAGAGGAGCTTAACTTCTCTCGTGTCACTACCTTTGTAAACATATCTACTAGATTTTCATTTGTATGTATCTTTTTCAGCCTTAACTGTCCATCATCCAACACTAATTGAATGAAGTGATACCTCAACTGTATGTGTTTGGTCTTTGAATGCAAGGAAAAATTCTTTGTAAGATGTATGGCACTCTGGCTATCCATAAATAAATAACTGTTAGCCTATCATTTTCCCAATTCTTCCATGAAATATTGCAACCATATCATCTCCTTGCTTGCCTCTGTTGTAGCTACATACTTTGCCTTTGTGGTGGATAAAGCAACCACCTTTTGCAACCTGGAGATCCAACTCACCGCAGTCCCACCTACAGTAAAGACATAACTTGTAGTACTCCACCTAGTATCAATATCCCTTGCCAAATCTGAGTCTATATAACCTGCTAAATCAATATTAGAGCCCCTAAAATATAAATGTTTATTGGATGTACCTCTCAAATACCTAAGAACCCATTTTACTACATTCCAATGCTCCAATCTAAGATTACACATATACCTGCTTATGATTCCAATAACATGTGCAATATCCAGTCTCATGCATACCATGGAGTACATTAAACTTCCTATAGCTAAATCATATGGTACCTTGGACATTTTGTCTTCCTCTTGTGTTTTTGGGCACATCTCCTTAGTCAATTTCAAATGACTAGGCAAAGGTGTGCTGACAACTTTTGCATTCTCCATATGGAATCTCTGCAACACCTTTTCAACATAATCGACCTATGATAGAGTCAATCTTTTTTTCTTCCTATCTTTGCAAATTTTCATACCAAGGATTTGTTTTACTGCCCCCAAATCCTTCATAGCAAATGATTTTGCTAACTGTTGTTTTAACTCACTTATGTGATCCATGTTAGACCCCGCTACAAGCATGTCATCAACATATAAAAAAAAAGTAATGTAGTTATCATTATCCAACCTCTTAAAATAAAAACAATGGTTAGAATTACACTTGTTGTAGCCTTGATCAGCCATAAACTATCAAATTTCAAGTACCGTTTCTGAGGTGCTTGTTTCAAGCCATATAAACTCTTCTTCAATCTACACACCAATTCTCCTTACCTTTGACCTCAAATCCTTGGGGATGTTCCATATATATCTCCTCCTCCAAATCACCATGGAGAAAGGCGGTTTTCACATCTAGCTATTCCAAATGCAAATCTTCAACAACCACAATACATAAAACAGTACGAATAGAAATCATCTTAACAATTGAAGAAAAAAAATCAGCAAAATCAATGCCTTTTTTCTTTGCAAATCCTTTGACAACTAACCTGGCTTTAAATTTGTTTTTACCTCCAACTTCCTCTTTCGGCCTATAAATCCATTTGTTTGGTAAAGCCTTTTTACCTACAGACAACTTACATAATTTCCCAGTTTGATATTTTTGTAAGGAGTCCATTTCTTCTTTCATTGCAAGCTCCCACTAAACCTTTGTATCCACCTGCATAGCTTCATTATACCCTTTTGGTTCACTAGCATCTGTTAACAAAATAGAATACAAAGAGGGAGAAAACCTTTTAGGAGGTCTACTTAGCCTTGTTGACTATCTAACATTCACTAGAGTTTGTGGTATTTCTTGTTGTTGTTGCGGAGCATGAGGAACCACTGAAACATCACTATCTGGAGTATCATCCAGCACTGTGCAATCCTTTTTCTTTCTTCTCATGCTATTGAAATTGATCTTTGTACAACACCTTCTCATTGAATACAACCTCCCTGCTTCTCACAATTTTTATATTTTCAACATCCCAAAGCCTATAACCAAATTCATCAATGCCATATCCAATGAAGATACACTTTTTTGATTTTGCATCCAACTTTGTTCTATTTTCAGAATCTACATGTGCAAATGCTTTGCATCCGAAGGTTTTGAGAAAATAATAACTCACCTTCTTACTTTTCCATGCTTCCTCTAGAATACCACAACCCAAAGGAGTTGAAGGACCTCTATTAATTAAATATACAATGGCATTGAAAGCCTCTACCCACATGTTTAAAGGCAGCCCAACATGTAATCCCATTCTCCTTGCACGCTCCATTATTGTCATATTCATGCACTCAACCACTCCATTTTCTTGTGGAGTCCCTGGAACTACTTTTTGCCTACAAATTCCATTAAAGGAACAATAATCCTCAAATTATTTTTTGCAATACTCACCACCATTATCAGATCTAAGACATTTTAACATTTTACCCATTTCATTCTCAACCAAGCTTCTCCATTTCTTAAATTTTTCAAATATATCAGATTTATGCCTAAGGAAATAAACCCAAACCTTCCTAGTTGCATCATCTATGAATGCAACATAATACCAAGAGCCACCAAGAGAAGATACCTAAGTTGGTCGCCATACATTTGTATGCACAAGCTCCAACTTTTCATCTTTCTTTTGCTTCCCATCCTTGAGAAAACTAACTCTCTTTTTTTCCATACACAATACTTTCACAGAAATCCATATTAATTCATTTCAAACCTGGTAAAAATTTCTTAGAATGAAGTACCTTCATACCTTTTTCACTCATATGCCCAAGTCTATTATGCCACAATGTTGTCTCAGAACTTATAGCAATTGTTTTAGTCTCTTCTTGCGAACCCGCAACAACTATTCCTAAACCTATTTGTGTTTTCTTTGCAACAACTAAAGTAGAAGGAACAATATGACCTGTAAAAAGATATAAGGTTCCTACTTTCACACCTTTTGCTACTATTAAGGCACCTCTTTAAACCTTCCAATTTTTGTCATTAAAATTAACTGTGCAACCTTCATCACCTAGTTGCCCTGTTGAAATTAAATTCCTACTCAACCTTGGAATGTGCCTTACCTCTTGCAGTAGCCAATGATTCCCATTCTACAACTTAATCTTAATTCTTCCCTTTTCAACAATCTGGTAGGGTTCGTTATATCCCAAATAAACTAGCCCAAAATCCCCTTAGACATAATCAAGAAAATAACTTCTATGGGGCATAGAATGTAATGAGGCCTCTGAATCTAAAACCCATGATTCATCAGCATTATCCAGGGAAAGAATCAAAGCATCATCTTCAAATTTATTACTTACCACATTTTCCTCCTTATTTCCTTCTTGTTTGTCTAGACTTCTTTATTCTTCCAAGATTAGCAATATTTCTTGAGATGACCCGGTTTCCCATGGTACTAGCAATTCTTCTATCCTCTGGATTGGGACCTCTTGTCCTTTTATTTTCCTCCCGACTTCCCATGACCTCCAGATACTTTTCCTCTCTCCTTTGATTTGCCCCTACTTTCTACATTCAACATTGCATGATGTGGATCCACCTAAGCTTTTCCTATGAATTTCCTCACTCAGAATAACACCAACAACATTATCAAATTTCAGGGTATTTGAACCAAAGACAAAGTTACTAACCACCATTACCAAACTATTCTAGCTTTCAAGAAAAGAACATAATATTAGGAGATCTCTAACTTCTTCATCAAATTTTACATTTATAGAAGTCAATTAACTGGTAATCGTATTAAACTCATTGAAATGATCTATCATAGATCCACCTTTAATCATTTTCAGATTAAACAAACGCTTCATGAGAAATACCTTATTTGAGGCTAAGGGATTTTCATACAATTTAGCCAAAGCTTTCATCAGTTCATCTATTGTCTTCACTTCTGTTATGATATTGAACACCACAGATGGTGCCAGGCACAACTGAATGGTTCCCAGTGCATTTTTGTCCAGAAGATTCCAATCGTCATCAGTCATTGTTGTTGGTTTCTTGGCTATTCCTTCCAACGACCTCCATAAATCCTTCTAATATAGATAATCATCCATCTACATCTTCCATAACTGATAGTTCTACCCATTGAATTTATCTAACTTCAATTTACCCTCGTCTGCCATTGCTCCCACTTAACCATGAGACTCTCACTCAACAGTAAGACCTTCCTACAGACGATAATCAAACAAAACCCACTTTGATACCACTTGTTAGAAATTGCATGCAAAAAATATCAATTAAATGCAAATAAAGATTAAATAGAGGAACAAAAATACACAAAAATAATAACAATGAGAGACATTTTTTAACGTGGTTCACCCAAACTCAAGCTACATCCACCAATAGAGAGTCTAATATTATTATCCAGAAAATTGAACCAATTACAACTAGCAATCCTTACAACTCAATACTGTTGCAAATGCTACAATACAATACCAACAAAAACCCTAACCCTTAGCCATTTTATCAAGACTTATGTCAGTTACAAAATAAGGTTTTTTATGTTGTCCAATATAAAATAACTCTTGATGCCTTTATAAAATAATAAAGGGGCGCTGCCCCTTGACCGCCTCTTGGGGGCGCTGCCCCCAAACCCCTGTTGAATAATTTGGGGGGAAACCTTGTCAATAAAAGTGGGGAAAATTTAACCTTCGAGTCTGATTAGGCTCCATATAACAACATTATGGACCTTCTACAACCAAGCAATGTAGTATGGATTTGGATGCCTTCTTCTCTCCAACCGCAACTTACTAACCATCTCTTCTGAAACAAGGTTATCAATACTACCTCCATCAATAATAACATTGCAAAATTTACCTTCACACTTACATCTGGTACGAAACAAATTCTTCCTTTGAGTTGGCTCTTTGTCCTCATTCAACAAGGCTCTTCTAGTAACAAGAACCTCTCCTCTTTTTGCATCCTCAGAATGTGAAGACTCATCTTCTTCATCTACATGTGCAACTCATGCATTGCCCTCAGGTCTTCTATTTGTCCTTCCTTGATGTTGAGGACACGTATAGGATCTATGTCCATCTTCTCCACATTGGAAACAGGTTCCACGAAAGCCTCCTCTTCCTGTTCCTCGTCCAGATCTTTCTCTTCCTCTTTGGTCTCTATTATTCTGATCATGAGGACGGTAGGTGTTATCTCCTTTCTGGTTATGTCTACTATTGGATCCTTCACCCTTCTTTTGATCTTCATTTCGACCTCCATATGACCATCCACTAGTCTTTCCACCACAACCCCCACCTTTGTGCTTTCTTTCAAATCTTATATTCAACATTTCTTCTACCTTCAAAGCAAACTGATATGCATCTTCAATGGTAGACATTCTTACTAGACTCGACTCTTCTTGAATTCTCAACTTCAACCCATTTATGTAACAGACAACTTTCTCCTTGTTGGCCTCAGAATGACCTGTTCTGATCAAGACTCCATAGAATTCTTCTGTATACTCCTTAACAGATTTTCCTTGTTTCAACCCTTGCATTTTCTTCAACAAATCCAACTCATAGTCCCCAAGAATGAACTATCTTTTCAATTATTCCACTATTTGATCCCATCTTGTTATTTTCTCTTTTCCTCTTCTATTTCTTTCCAATTGGACTTCTTTCCACCATATGCTAGCATGGCCTTTCAATTTGGCCTTTACAAATTGTTGATGTTTTAGCAGCATCGGGCTGCTTCTTCCAGATCCGCATTTGGAGGTAATTCAAATATAGCCTAAAATGACTATTTGAATTATATTTATAATAATCATCTGGGCCGACTCAAGATGCATGAAGAGATACGTCTTTCACTAAATAATATTTAATATTTTGAGGAGGCCGACATAACTAATGAAGAGACACAATTAATGAAGACTCACAATGTTTTGTATTTTTCAACCTTGAAGTGGTGCGACTCTACTTGAGGCCGACTCATTTGTGAAGAGACACATCCCTCCCTTCCATTGTGAATATATGCTTGATTGGATCTCATTATTCATCATTCAGTTCAGTTCTTATATTCATCTCTAATGCGAGTTCTCTCAAGGCAATTTGAGCTTATTATCAAAGGGAAATCAATATATCTATTGACTAAGATTATCTTTGTATTGCTTCAGTTTGAAGAGCTTGTGTTAGGCCTTTCATAATCGGCCTCTATTGTAAAAGAGATTTCATTATTGTTCAATACATAAGTGATATATTGTTGTTGGGTTTTTCTCCCTCAAGAGGAGGGTTTTCCCAGGGTATCTACTATGTTATTGTGTATGATTTTAAATTAATTTTCTATGCATCCTAATCTGATCATTAAATTTAACATGGTATCATAGTAGGTTTGAGGGAATTGATCAGATTTGTGTAAATAAAAGAATTATCGAGAGATGCTCACAATTCTTATCGGGCCATATTTTCCAATCTATCGCTACCTGTTGGTGAGCGACTATCTCATGGTGTTGCAAATAGAAGAGGATTTCGCCTATAAGGTGAATCACGGGATTGAAAAGAATGATGAATATGAATTAATACTTGCATGAGTTGCTTCTAAAGTTAGTAGCAATCATGATATACACAAAGGGAGTAATAAATGTTGCAAGATCCGGCATGGTTGGTGTGTTTCAATGTTGTAGCCGTGATTTTATCAAAACCATGGAGCTTAATTTCATTATTCAAAGAAACTATTAGTATTTAAGAATTTCACGCAGGCATTCTTCGTTTGGTACATTTCATTCAGCCAGGAGTTGGAAGTCAATATTGATATTGTATTTAATGGGTTGGCACCTGAGTGAAGTGTTCAGGTGTTAGAAATTAGTCATTGTTTGAGCTCCTATGTGTGTACTCATGAACTTCCTTTGTGTGGGGGGAAGACTTGCCTTGGTTTGATGCTTCTCTACTAATGGCCAGAATGCGTCCATCTGTAGGATTTAATATTTACTTCTATGTATGTGTATTATGTCTCCAACCTATTTTCATTCAGTGTTTCTTTTTGCCGCTGGTGATTGTCGTGTTTGGAGGAATAGTTAAAGTCACGTCAGGATTTTGTTTATCCTCCATGTGTGGTTGCTATGTGAATTCAACTCTTTTGGCATGTTTCAATTTAGAGGCTGCTGACCTTGCAAGGAGCCAGTTATATTTTTTCTTTAAAGAGGTCAAAGCTAACATCCGTAGTTTGTATTGAAATTAAGAAGACCATTATGTGTTATGCCAAAGGCTAATTCCGTGTGCGATAGAGACTTTTTAATTCTGGACTGTTGGTTGCATTAGTTCCAGGTGGTCGTCATTCTTCCTCTAGTATGAACTACAAAAGTGTGCACATCTATGTTTCTTGTAGCATATATTATTGCCACAAGTCGTGTATAAGTAAGCTGACAGATATCTGTGTTTAAGCTATCAAGTCTATATACAATATTGGTTAGCAACATTTCCATTGTCATATGAAATTGATCGCGTATGAGAGGAGTTGGTAGACCTGGAAATACCTTAAGTATTTACTTTTCCATCACAAGTGTTACACAACTATACTCTTCAAAAGTGAGTATCATTGAAATGGGTTTGTCTCTAGGAAGTCTTCGTATGGGACTCAAGGAATCGAGGTCCGAGTGTTCTTTCTAGGCTACTACCGATATTGGTGAAGACACAAAACAAAGCTTGACGTGCCATTTGCTTCTTTGTCATTACTGTTGCTATAGTTGTACTACTTTCCAGGTCATATGTTTGATATCAGACCTATGCCTTCTAGATGAAGTAATGTTCATCACATCTGGATGAACTATGTTGCTTCTATGAAACCCATCATTCTAGGTATGTCATAGCTGAAGTGCATTGAAAAATTTGAATGGTCAAAGACCATATTCAAATTTAATTAGTCACCTCTTCGAATTCTGAGCTAAGATGAGTCTTTGAGTGGTGAAACAATTTTTTGTGGTGTTCCGACAGAAAGAGATAAGTATTCTTTGTTTATCACCCTCTAGGTTGAAATTCAGTTTGCTAAACTATGGAAATCTGACATCTTTATTTGAATCATGTGTGTTTTGTAAAGATCATAGTTTCTCTTGAATAGTTTTCACTAGGATGAGATCCTCTGGAGTTACCTATTATCCTTTGCGAATAGTTTCATGCCAGGTGTGAAGATCTCTGAGTGTGACTCTAAGATGAAAAAGAGAACTGCATTTTCATTGTAATAGGATGATCACATTGATATCATTCTCTTGTGCATGGACTGTGATAGTACCTTGAGGGGTCTAGTTCTATGTTAAATATGATAACTACATAATGCATTCAAGAAATCTGTAGTTGTGCAGATTATCTTTTGTTGTGCTAAGTTTAGCACTCTCAAGAGGAGTAAAATATGGAAGGAGTAATATTAGAATTCAATAAAGATAAGTTTCTTTATCCCTTCATTCTGATCTTTTGATATATTTCTATTATAGGTTGATTTATTTATTCATGTTTTAATATTGTTCTTAAATTCTTATGTATTCATGCTATAACTTGAAATAGTAAACCTTGTATGATTCCAGCCTTTATATTTCTTTGGATAATTATAAAGTGTTAGTAATCTCTCTCTAAAATGCTTGCAGTTCACTATTCAAGGAGTAAGAGGGTGATGAGAGATTGCTTAGTGATGAAAAGCTTGAGGCATCTTGTGAGGAAGTTATGCTAACCAAAGAAATGATCAAGTGTGAAGTCACAACTTGCAGCCATGAGACTTAGTTGGTGGCTAGAGGGAGTTCACTTCCAGAAGTCTTCTTTGCAATCTCTGAAGCGGGGATCAAGAGGGAGTTTTGTGACTCACTGAGAAGAAGTGAAGGTTGCAGTGTTGCAAGGCCAAGTGTTAAATCCTTGAAAGACCTCTTCAACTGTTGAGATCAAAATTGCACAAAGACTGTCATCTAGATTTGTCATTGGCAGCTCCGCAAACCTATTCAGAATAGAGTGATCTGCAATGAGGTCAAGGAGGTCAATCCCGAACTCTCTACAATACCAAAGGTGTGCACTGAAAAACATTTATCTAAGGCAAGCATTGCAGGAAATCTTGGACGATGAGGTCAGAAGGTTGATGCAAGTACTTAAAGATTCAGTGGGAGCCTACTATTGATATTTTGAAGAGATTTGGTATGATGGATTGCAAATCCATGTCTACACCTATGGAAACCAACTTGCACAAGTTGAAGGGGGCTACAACTATATCAGACCTAGTGGATCCCACAATGTACAGGCAGTTGATTAGATCCTTGATGTATCTAGTTAACACTAGACTTGAAATCTGTTGTGTAGTAAGTGCACTTAGTCAGTTCATGTGTGAACTGAGGCAAGTACATCTTGTTACAACAAAACATTTCCTGAGATACTTGCGTGGGACAGTTGGATATGGGCTGAGATATTCTTCAGGTGTGATCCTAGAGCTGCATGGTTATACAAATTTTGTTTCGGCAGGTTGTGTTGCTGATCAGAAGAGCACCTCTAGATGTTATTTCAATTTGGGGTCTGTGATGATCTCCTGATGTAGCAGGAAGTAGTCTTCAGTGGCACTAAGCATCACAGAGGTCATGTACATTGCAACATGTGTGGAAATTTGAAAAGCAGTGTGGCTTCGGAAGCTCCTTGCAGGATTGGTTGGACAATCATTGGAGCTGACTATCATCCATTATGTTAATTAAGTTATGTGGATCCTTTTGTCAATCCTGTATTTCATGACAAAACCAAACATGTTGAGATAAAATACCACTATATCAGAGATATGGTATTGAGGAAGGCTATACAGTTGAAGTATATCAACACTTATGAGCAGACGACAAACATTCTCACCAAGCCTCTCTCCAGAATAAAGTTTGTGTACTTTTGAGATAAGCTTGGTATGGTGGAGAATCCAATATTAACTAAGAAAGAGACTTAGTATCAGTGATATCCTTTAATGATTTCTTCTCTGAGGAGAAGTTCGAGGTGAAATCCCTTGTTTAATGAGTTCTTCTCGATAAGAGAAGTTTGAGTTGAAATCCCTTGATTAATGAGTTCTTCTCGATAAGAGAAGTTCGAGGTGGAATCCCTTATTTCCACCCTCTGAGAGAGTCATGGTGGATGTCATGTGTGTGACTCCATGGCAGCATCACGTGAGAGAATCCGTGATGATTTTTTTTGTACTTGTGTTTCACCCTCTGGGAGACCCATGGTGAAAAGTCATGTTGAGGTGACAACATCACGCAAGTGATGAACACTTGTACATACCATATATGGTTGTAGCCATTATGGTTGATATCATGTTGAGGTGATATCTGATATCATGATGAGGTGATATTCTTCTTTTTCACATTTGGTTGTAGCCATTGTGGTAGACATCACGTTGAGGTGATATGTCTTGTGTAGCTAGAAGTATCATCCCTAGCTAAGAGGGAGTGTTGATGTTTTAGTAGCATCGAGCTGCTTCTTCCAGATCCGCATTTGGAGGTAATTCAAATATAGCCTAAAATGGCTATTTGAATTACATTTATAATAATCATCTGGGCTGACTCAAGACACATGAAGAGATATGTTGTGCCCTTAGCATACATGCCCTGTTCGGAACGGGGACCCTCTTTTTCTTTCATCTTGTCAAGTTGTGTTTGCCACCGCCTCATTTTGCGTGCCCCTATTTTGGTGTCTAGGGTGGTCAACATTCCTCTGAAGTCTCATCTTAAGTTGACTGTGTTTCGCCCCTTCAATTTTGTCAAGTTCTGGTGCCTTGCGGAGTCTCCTTGGCAGTTTTCCTTTGCCAACGGCCTTGGAGCCTTTCGGGCCCACTCCGCTAGATTTCCCTGGCTGGGTTCCCCCCTCGACTTCGTTGTTCCTGAATGGCGAAAGGCTTCCGCCTTCTCGGGCCCCGAGACTTGGCTCCCTATTTTTTGTCTAGTGAATATTGCAAAATTTCTTGCATGCATTCGCCTCTTCTAGGCCCGAACCTCTGGACTTCCACTCCCGGAATTCCGTGTGGACTTCACCATTCTTGACGAAAAATCACTGACGGAACTCCACCCTCCAAGACTCGAGTTCCCCTTCGCCGGTGGTTTCCAAACTAAATTCCAAAATGGTGAACCTTTGGCAGAACTCCGCCCTCTGGGTCCTGGGATCCTCTTGGCTGTCAGTTTGTAAAAGGAATCTTAAACGGCTACCGCCTCGCGTCTTTCCGGACCTCGGACCTCCCGCCGCCATCTTCGAATTCAAATCCACCAACCAAATTGTTTTTCATACTTGCATTTAATGGGACCATTAATGGCGGAGGGGGTATAAATATTGGATACCAACTTGTCATTTTCATTTGTCAGGTTTGCCAGGGAGATCAGAGAGCTTGCTAGAGGAGTCCAGCGCATCTGTCGACTGCCGTCCTTGAGTCCGTGACCATCACTTGCGGATCCTTAGTGGATTTCACACCTCCTCTCATCGAATTCCCAAGGTAGGTTTTCCGATTGCCCTCCCAAGAATTTTTTATGCTTTTAATTCCTAAAATGATGAACAACATGGGTTGAAAACACATCTAATGGATAACACTTAATAAAATGCACAAAACCCATGTATTAGAATCTTTTAAAAACTTTTAGAATGCCATCGAAGTCAATCTGGAACCTTCATTTTCCACGGTCGTTCTTCATACAGAGAATTCGAGCCCTCCGGGCTCGGACCCTTCCGCCGCCGTTAGAACTTATGAAATTAAACATCCTTTTCAAAATAGTTGCAGCACCTCCCAGGCCCGGCTCCTCGAGCTTCTGCCGATAGTTCGTTGTCAAGCATCACAAACTCAAACTTCAAAATTTTGGCCTCCATTTTGGTCTCCCAGGCCCGCCCTCTAGACTTCCGCATCTGGAATTCCACCAAGCTCCCATCATTCTCGAATGGTAGAGTCGACCCATCCGCCCGAGCTCCGGAGCCCGCCCTACTTTCTGGCACCTCACTGGGTCCCGAATTGTGGACTTCCGTATGCGGAATTTTGCGCCCGATTTGCCATTTCGAACGGCGAACTTGCGACGTCCTCCTGCATCTCGGGTCTTGAACTTTCTTTTGCCATGAGTTTTCCAAACACTCACTTTTGACATCCTCGCCCTTGTCGGGCTCTGCCATCTGGGACTCCGTCCCATCCCTGCCGGTCCAAAAGAGAAAATTGCACCCGCCCTTCCGAGCCCTGGGCTCCACCTTCCTGCTCGATGTGGGAATTTAGAATGAAAATCTGATGCCCAACCTAAGTGTCGGGTCCGGTTCGCCAGCCGTCCCCATCGGACTTCCGTCCGATGATCGCCATTCTAAACAACAAAAGCATGACAGTTTCCCGACTCCTCAAGCCCAAACACTTTAAAATTATAAAACATAGCGGCTGCCCTTGGACCCCTTAGGTCCCAGACCCTGGAGTTCTATCCCCGGAACTCCGTTTCTACTTGGTCGTTCCTATCAACTAACCCCGGATGACTTTCTGACCCTGTACCTTTGGATGCTCTTAAATTGATCCAAATGACCTCAAATTGGAAATATAATCTCAACCCACGTGCTCAAATTTAGCCCTCTTCGGTACGAACCTTTCAAACCATCAAAATTTGGTCAGGAGAAATCTCCTAGATTGCATTACCCTGTTTGCCCTTTCAAAACAACATTCTTGCTGGGGAAATCCGGGCCTCTAGGCCTGGATTGTCCAAAAGCCCTCAATTGAAGGACTAATGACATCTGGAAGTAAAAGTATGATTTTTATTAATGATAAATTATGCATACTTGATTTCATCCATAATATTTTAACTAAAATCAAAGCTTTTATGATCAATTACATTGACTATGCCTATGCTCGCATGATATATGGAATCAAATGCAGGACCCTCGGGGGCAGCTGTGGAAAAGGACAAAGGAAAGAAGTCAGGAAAGACTCCTTGTGGAAAAGAGGACAAGGACCAAATGAAGTACTAGTTCCAGGGTGAGCCTTTGCACTCAAAGGTTGTCACAGACTCGAAAGAAATCACTGACACCAATATCGGCCATGTCAATATTGATGAATTTAAGCAAAGGGTCATAGTCAACCTGATGACTAAGAATACCAGGCTGATCAGGGAAAGCGAAATTGCAAAATTTTCAAGCTTCCCTCCATCCCTCGTGGCCCCTGAGTTAGTTATGGCTTGTCAGCAGGCCTATCAACTCAATACCAGGACCATCGTTGATAGAGATGGTAACATTCTTGCTGACATGTCAATAGAGGAAATCACAAGGCCCTTCCACATTCCCACCTTTTTCAAGATGGAGACACCAACCACAGAGGAATGCAAAGAAACACGAGATGACAACCTGACATGCTACAAGAAATTGATAAACCAACACTAGCTCAAAGAGAAACGAGGCAGCACTGCGAAGGTTCCTCAGTAACTCTTCCGCAATGATTTCCATGAAGATTACCATGACTTAGCCACTATGCTGAGCAGGGTGATGGGTCTCCCTATTGTTTCCTTCTTTCAAGAATGGATGGTATACTTTGTTGAGCAGATCCTCTACGGGAATGAGGACGTCACAACAAAATCCTCATTCTACTGGGGAGGCATAATAAGCGATTGCTTTCATCAGTAGTTCATGAATGTGAAGAAAAGCTCCAAGTTCTACATGACCTACCTGATCTACTCCTTGGCAAACCAAAGGCAGTACAATGGGTTGTTTGTGACACCCGATGAGGAGCAGGGTCAAAACTTGAAGGTCTATGACAAGTACCCGAAACTCCAATTCCGGAATTTCAAGGAGTATTGCAGGGTAAACGACGCCTTCATTGGCCATATCATCAAGGTGATTGCAGGAGATTTCAAGAGAAGGGTCTCCCATAGTGCTTGGGCATTCCTGAAGCAATACGCGTTCCTTTTCATTAAGTAACCAAAGTTTACATACATTCGCACCCAGGGATTCATAGAAAGGCCAAACAAGCTGCCTCGATACCCCAACGACCAGATCATCCTATTGGAGCTTTCCCAACAGCTCCAACACATACAGTTAGTCTTTAGCAGCAAACACTTGGTAGGGATCTCCTATCCGTTAACTTTTGGCCAAGGAATGTATAAATTAAAAACTTCCTAGTGCATTGGGAATTCTGAGAAAGAATTAAACGATTATCATTTTCACTTACACACTGCTCGCCCGTGAATGGACCCATACGGGAATATAAGGAAAGCACTAGGATTGGGGTTCACTCATCTGCACCACATTGAGGACTTTTGGGGAGATTGTTAGGATGACAAGGAGGTGCATGCAAGGCACTACATGCGGATGACTGTGTACTTCATAAGAAGGGTGCAACCATTTCCCATACCCGATCAGGTTTAAGAGGACGAGAGCACCGTAATTGACCCTAGCTACCCCACAATCACCAACTTGTTGATACCAACAATAGATCGAGCAGGAGGTTGATGACCTCAATATTATATCCAAGCCGATCTTGGCCCATACCAAAGAATGGGTTGATGGACAAGTGGCCCGATTGAAACAACAAGGGGTGGTCCTAACATACGAAGGGCTCAAAAGTGAACCAAGTACCATGGAGGAGGTTGCTACCACTACTTCAACAGACGGGACATCCAAGTTTCCTCCAATAACTAGGTCTAAGAAGAGGAAAGAAACAGAAATTGAGCAGTCTCCGGACCCCAAAGTATACGCAAGGAGAGATCCAAGAGGCTCACCTTCTAAAAGACTCAAGCAAACAAGAGGCACCACGGAGCATCCCGTAATCCAAGAGGAAGAATCAAAAGGTACAAATCGGTTAAAACCTCTTTTAGCTCTCCTTGCTTTGACTGCCCCATCATTTGCCTCCCTTGCCATGGTGGCCACATCCCCGCCAGTATTGGACATCTCTGTCCATCTTTCCCCTTCACCTTCGGCCGAGCCTATAATAGTAATTGACTCTTCCTCCGCCATGACTACTCCTCCTTCCTTCTCTGCAATGTCACCTACCACGTCACTCCCATTAGCTATAGTAGCGACACAGATATCCACTTTCGCCTTGCCTGAGGCCTTCTCAAAACATATGCAGAATCTCCCTTCTGAGCTCTCCCAGATCCTTATGGACCCCACTCTTCAGGAAACCCTAGTGTGGGTCCTCACTACCACTAAACCTTCACAGCCTCCAGTAGGACCACCTGCGATGGAGGCCACCATGTTGATTTCTAAGGAGTGGGAGAGGTGAGAGCAAGAGACCTCGAAGCCATTTGAAGAAGAGGTCGATGAATACCACAGAAACTCAGAGTATGAACATCGAACAATCGACAGGGTGGCCTACGAAGAGGAAGGAATAGGCCCTTCAGAAATTAGAGATGAGGAGGAGGATGTCGGTGGTAGGGTCATCATGCAAACCTTTGATGGCGATCTTGAAGAAGAGATGGCCCAACAACTAAGGGGCACTGAACAAGAGACAAAAAGGTCACCTCTTAGAGAAGAGGGACAACAACAAGAAGACAATCCAGGAGAAGATAAGCTTGAGGGTGAGGCTCAAGTTGTCAAGAGCCTCAAAATTTAGCAACCCAAGGAGCACGTGCACACAGTTGAGCAAACTAGAGAAAAGAAGGGGAAGGAAATAGAGAAAGAAGAAAGTCCCCAACAAAAAATACCTACCAAGCCTCCAATCAAGCGCCTTGTGTTCGTCCAAGACTGGGATGAAGAGGAAGGAGATGCCGTTAAAATGGAAGAAAGGGCCCCTGGGGATAAGAAAATAGAGGTCTTGGTCGAGGAGGGCGAGGGTGATCATGAATCACCTAAGGAAAAGTCTACTCTGCTTGAATGGCTAGAGAGAAAGCTTGAAAAGAAGACTCCCACCCCAAAGGACCTGAGAGCGAGGCTTGAGGCTATCCTAGCTCGAGCACAGATCACGACTAAAAAAGAGAAGCCTAAGATCAGATCCAAGGTAACAATGGATGCTTCTAGGTCTCGAGCTATGCAGATAGCAACTCTTGTGGTAAGCTAGGTTGGTGTAAGCTACAACATTTCCACCCTTGATCTAGGAACCGTTACCAGAGAGAAAAATGTGGGCCATCTTGAGGAGTCAGTGGCTACAGTGATGCACCTAATAAAACAGGACAAGGTTTCAAAAGATGAGCTTAAGGCACAAGTAGCTGCCTTGACGGATTACATCCAACAATGGTCCTCAATAGATGACCTACCTACCACATTCGTGGCTCCACCCCAACTACTTTCCAAAGAACAAATTGACAAGTTGGAGAGAAGAAAGAACTTGGAAAAGACCACAGAGAGCTGGCTCTGACAGGTCTTGTACGTCGGGAACATGGGTGTTAGCCGGGCTATTCAAATAGCCAACAAGTTCTTGGACCTTCAACAGTCTCTCGAGAGCATGAGGAAGCTCTGCACTGACTTCCTTGCAATGTATGACTCCACCTATCCAAAGATTGAGGCCATCCTCTAGTTACCAAAAGCCACATGGGAAAAGGGGCTTGCATTCAAAAGGGATGATCACTGGCTAATGGATGTGTGGAGGTAGGATTTTGACAATAGGAAGGAAAAGCTAGAGAAAATAATGAGTAAGGTGGATCCAGACATCGAATGGATCAAGGAAATTAGGGCAGAATTTTCTCGTTATCTCAAGTTGATGACAGAGTATGACATGCCCGCAATGCAGATGGATCCAGAGAAAATAAAACCTTACTTTCAGAAGAAGATGGAGGATGGGATGTCCGGTGAAATAACGGTGGAGTTCATGAGTTTTGCTACCTGTGCCTTCGACCAGTCAGAGTTGTTCAGAGATTAGGGCATAAAGTATGATGAGGACTGGAAGAACCTTGAAGATAATGCAAAAGAATGGAGCTACCAAATGTTGTGGTACGAGATCATTTTGGTAGACAAGCTCCAGCCAATCATTCTAAAATTCATGGAATATACAACTTCAAAGAAGCAAGAGGGTAGTGTTGTTATCAATGAAGAGCCCCTAGAAGAGTAGCTACAGTAAAAGAGCAATCAACAAAAGACAAAAAATGCTACAGTGTTGTCACTAAAGGACAAAATAGGGAAGGAGACAAGAATGTAATTTTAAATTGTAATATATTGGGGGTGGGTGAAACCCTAATTTGTAATGAATCTTGGCCACACAAGGAGAATTAATCTTGGCCATTCATTTAACTTTTTGGGCACTATAAATAGGGATCTCCTCTCATTTGCAAAGAGAGTTGAGTTGTTGTAAAGACATGCTGCTAAAATTTTAATGGAAATACATTGACTTGGTGCATTTTTTTATTTCTTCACATGTTTCATGGTTCAATATCCATTATTAGATGCTTTACTTAGATTTATATTGTTGTTCTAGTTAGCTGTACTCTTGCTTTGATAGATTTAGTAATGTTGTTATGTAGTTGTAAATTTTTTTGTTGTGTAGATGTCTTCTTAGTCCATACTTTTTGTTGTTTGTTGCTGGTAGATAGCTGTGTAAAGTTAGTCTGGGCTTAAATTCAAAGCTGCTCCAAATTTTTATCTTTGTTCATGCATGTATATGGTGAATGGAAGTTGAAATATCTGCAGACCTTAGAAGATAGCACAAATTTCATGAGACTGAGATTTCTAGTTAAGTGAAATCTTGTTTTGAGGAACCTGTCCATTGCAGGAACTCCATGATTACTGTTCACATTTAGTTGTAGGTCTAGGAACCTTCCATCTTCCCTGCTCTTTTCCCTTTTTTTTTTCAGAAGTAGCTTATACTAAGGTTCATTGCACATTGTAAAGCCAAACTTAAAGAAACATCGAAGTTTTGGACCGCTGTCCGAACCTACAACAAAGTGAAATTTGACCTCCATCTTCGAAACTGCAAATTTGAAGATCTACCTCGCATCCAGCTACGTAAGTCTACCCTATGATTACTAGCAAAATCACATCAAAATCAACTGAGGAGTTTCATGCAAGTCATGACCTGACACCCGAGAGACCTTGGGGAGATTTTCAGCAGCTTGCAGTTGGAGATTTCCTTTCAAGAGAGGTAGTGCACCTATGCATTGCCTGTGTTGAGAAAGTGTGCAAAACACCCATCAACAGAACTGGCAGTAGAAGGATGGCCTTGTGAAGCTGGATCAAATTGAATCATTCTCCCTGGAAAGATTTCAAAGAGTTTTACAGTCAACACCATATAAGGGAGAACTCCAAGAATTGTAGCCTCCTACAAGGGTTAAACAAATTAAGGGAAGCAATGTTGCTTCTTTCGCTGCCTCCAATAGCTAGGAAGTTGCTTCTCTCCTGGCCTTTCAGACCCAAGGTATAGTCCAAACAGCCGTAGCCCAGGCTATTGTCCTACTCCAAGCACAACCCCAACTTGTTGTTTTTCAACAGCAGATACCATCTCCACCTCCCACCATGGCTTGGTTGGCACGAAATCCTTCGGCGATACATTTTTTTGCTTACCATGATATGCCCAAGAATCCGAAAGGCTTTTGTTCGAATTTCAACCCTTGTGACCCACAAAGAATAGCTGAAGAGCATATCAAAATATTTGAATCGATAGTTACTGAAATGAAAATTGATCATGAGGATGTAGCATGCTGCCTTTTTCCACATTCGTTGGGTGAGAAGCCTTCTATTGGTACATCAATATGTCGAGGGGGTTTGTTACTTCATGGGACCCAATGAAGAATTCTTTCCTACAGAAATACAAGATTCCAATCAGCCCTTTAGAGCTGTACGGACAGTTTATGTCCGTTCAAAGGGAAGTTAATGAACCCATTGGGTCCTTCAATGATTGTTTCCATCGAGCCTTTACAAGGCTTCAAGATCCATACATACACAATGATGTTGCAACCCTCCCCGTCTACTATGCAGCGTTGGATAATCTCACGTCGGCATTGGTCAAAAGGATGCACCCGCCGCTCACCGTGCCAGTGACCGCCTACGTTGAGGCTATTGTTGCCAGTGCAAATTTGGGGTAGAGCATCTCTAGCCCACTACCTTCTTTGGGGCCGGTAGCCCACCCAATACAAATTCAAGGTCTTAACCAAGCCTTCGCTAATCAAACGCCTCTTATGAACCAAGTGCCTTAGCTTCCCATCGTTCCACACCCGAAGCAGCCAGTGAATTATGCACCTCCTGTGCCTTCCTATTTATAGTACCAACAACAAAAAAGGTACACTCAAGCCCCCCAACAACAACAGGTGTATTCTCAACAACCGCAAGCACCACTATTTTTTTTGGGACCAAAATTTTCCCCCATGCATTAGAATCAGCTAGTAGCTCCACCCGTCATTCTCCAAAATCTGGCGCCGCAACCAAGCATCACTACTAAGAAAGATAAATTAGAAGAACTGACAAAGATGATAAAGAAAATGTCCACAGAGATGACATACTTAAAAAATTAGAATAATTAGTTACAGGCATCCCAGTGTAACCTCTAGGCCAATCTTAATCGGGATAATCGAGATAATAGGGATAGTAGGGACAATCGAGAAGCAAGCACCTCCTCCGGGAAAAATTATGATAGAGGACAAAATTTGAATCAAAGTTCCGAAAGGAGACCTTCTGAGAGGCAAAAACCGCACATGGAATACGAAGCCCAATAATGGAGGCAACCCTACTTATCTTGATTAGCCGAACAACAATGAGAGAACAACCAACGGGGTGTACCTCGCTGAGGTAGACTTGTCCGGATGGTGCCAAATTCACAAAACCAACAAACACTCTGAGTTGGATTGCCTTGAATTTCAGACAGCTGCAGAGATTTTCCAAATTGAGGTCCAAAATGTTGTTGATAGTACCAGTTGCAGAGACATCGTTCCGTTTGAGCCTTATGACTCCTCCTGTCCCGTGGTCAATTAGGCGCCATTCCCTTGAGGCAACCATAATCAGCCCATAGTTGAGCCTACCCCCGTAAAAAGTGAAGAAGTGCAGGAGGTAGGTAACGAACAAACTTTGGATTAGCTTTTTGATTCAGTAGATAATGGTTTAGTAGATGAAGAACAACTGTACGTAGATGAAATTCATATGTTTCACCAAAGAACAACCCCCTACTTCCTCAGAAATAGGTAGGTGGGTGGACCTCTTACAACCTCCACTCCTCCAAATAATTTTACCACCCCACCTGACCCTAATGCCAGCAATAATCCTAGGCTTCCCCATTTACCCACCCAATATCTCGACAAGGATGAGCCTCAAAATCAGGCGCAGAATCAGCCTCAAGGCCAACACCAAAATTATTCAAGTCAAAGAAAGGTCCAACCTCCTAGCTCTGCAATAGGCCAGACCTTTGGCTCTAAAATTGAGCAAATGGGTGAATGCGTGGCAGAAGAGTTCAAGAAAGTAAAAATCAGTTTGTTTGCATTTGAACTACTCAAGGTCCCTGCTGTGAGGCACACCTTTTTTAGGATGCTTAATGGGACCACCCCATCCTCCAGCACGACATAGGAAACATTAGCTAAGAGAGTCACCTGTGAAGAGCCCAGGCAAGAACCTATAATACATGATAATACCAGGAAAAGGGAGAATGTTCCCTTAAATCAATCTGCAAATAAACAACCAGAAAAGGAGCCAGATCAGAGCAATAAACATGTTGCCAAGGTTCAGCCATTTAGGCAGACCAAGGATAAAGCTGGTGATAAAAACAAGAGTCAAGTAGCTCACATAGACATGCCTACGGGCATCTTCCAAGGAAGATTGGAAACTCCCCCTTTCCTTACCACCATTCGGATATTTGGGAAGAATTTACATAACTGCCTGCTTGATTCAGGAGCGTTTGCCAATGTTATGCTTTTGGCAGTATGTAAGGCCCTTGGAATTACTCCCATGCCTTCAAGAAGGAAAGTGACCCAGCTAGAAAAAATAGAGATCAACATTGTAGGAGAAATAAATTGGATCCTAATGCAAATTGTTGTAGACCCTAGGATACAACAAGTCATTGATATTCAAGTAGCTAATATTCCCGATGCATATGGGATCATCCTGGGAAGAGAATTCACCAAAACATTAAATGGATATGCTGCCACAGACCATTCTCACATGTGGCTACCATGGAAAGGGCTACCAAATCAAATCCGTGTAGATCGCGAGCCCCATATGAAATATATGATCACGGAGTACAAAAACCTAAATGAGGTGCTATTTGTTGAGACAGAATTGGGAAATTATTATTCCTTGGCCTGCCAAGACGAATTCGAACCTCAGGAAGGGCATGGCACGAAAGTGCTCTTAGTGCAGTGTAGCCCTCCAACTGATTTTACTTAAGTACCTCTGAGTACAAAAATGTTGGTAGAATAAGAAAATAAAGCCGATGAAGGCGACAACTGGGGACTACTCAGTGGTTTCCAAGAATTCATGGAAAAGTGCACTAGGGACCAACTTAGTTTGGGTGCCCAAATGAATTTCCAGGATCTCTTGCTGCCAAATTGGTGTAGGATTCACAATGCTGCCCATTCCAAATTTGATTGTTGCTTATGTCAAACAGTAGTAGAGCATGTTAAAAAATCAGCTGTCCCTTAGAAGGAAATGCCAAAGGAGGTGTCAGTAGAACCACCCGCTATTCAGTGCACTGAGCTAGAAGATTCCCCTAAGATTACGGAGGCAACCACCCAGCCAAAAGGAAGTAAGAGCTTAGTCAGACCCGAAGTCAAGGAACCTTCCAAATTTTGGACGCTTCGATTTGATGGGTCCAAGTCAAAACAAGGAGCTGGTGTCGGGTTCAAACTAATCAGTCTAATGAGTAAGACCTTTCTTGCAACCCATAGATTGCAGTTTTATTGCACTAATAATGTAGTGGAATACAAGGTGTTAGTCCATGGCCTTCTTCTAGCCTTCAAGAAAAATGTCAAAATGTTGCAAGTTTTTGGGGATTCTGAACTCATAATAAAACATTTAGAAAATTGTACTCCTTCCATGATAGAAGACTCACAAACTATAGGCATAGGGTTTGGGATCTCCTAGAAGATTTAGATGCATTCAATATACATTTGATCCCTTGTGCTCAGAATTATATAGCTGATGCCTTGGCTCAAGCAGCCAACACTCTGCAACCCCTCTCCTTTTCCGGGCTTAAGAAATTCACAGTTGAGTTGACATCTACGCCATTTGTCCCAGATAATGTTACTCACTTTCAGATCTTTAATGATGACAAACACATCCTTGAATTCATCACGAGTTCTGATGTCTTCGCAGCCTAAATAATTGATGAAGCTGATCTGCGAGAGGCCGAGTTGGATATAGAGGGGGTTATTAACCTAAAAACCAACACGATTCCTAGGGGCATGGTTCAGTTGGAATGCATATTTGATTTGGACCAGATCAGTGATCAGAATTAGAAAATGAAGAAAGAAACCATAAGCAACCAGTGCGATGCTCACAACCTCGGGACAGCCGAGGAGATCAGGAATGTTTTTATTGGAAAAGTATGCATGCCCGAGGAAAATAAGGGAATCATTGATGCTTTGCAGAAGTATCCTAACATGGTGGCATGTAGCTATGAGGATTTAAAGACTTATGATAGCTCCATCATCACACACACCATCCCTCTCAAGACAGAAGTGAGGCCATTTCGCCAGCGACAACACCCTATTAACACCTTATTGGAGCCCATCATTTACAAAGAGGTGCAAAAATTACTTTCGGAAAGGATTATCTTCCTAGTTAGGCATTCTACATGGGTGCCTAACTTGGTCCTAGTTAGAAAAAAGAATGGGGAGATCAGATTGTGTGTAGACTTTCACAATTTGAATAGAGCTTCGGAGAAGGACAACTATCCAGTGCCTTCATTGGACGAGGTGTTGTAGATCGTCAACGGCTCCCAAATGATGTCTTTCCTCGATGGGTACTCCAGGTACAACCAGGTGATGGTATAGTATGAAGACCGTCATAAAACAACATTCACCACTAAGTGGGGGACGTTCACTTACAAGAGAATGCCTTTTGGGCTCATCAACAATGGCGCCACCTTCCAGCGTGCGATGGATATCGCCTTCAAAGATCTGATTGGTAAGTGCATAATCATCTACATGGATGACTTAACTGTGTTTTCTAAAAAGCAAAGTGATCATGTTCCTGATCTATGCAAGGTGTTTCAGAGGTGCAGGGAGTTTGGAGTCTCACTTAACCCCAAGAAGTGTATTTTCGGCGTGACTTAAGGTAGATTGCTTGGACACATCATTTCAGAGCAGGGAATCTCCATAGAACCTGAATGTATCCAGTCCTTGCTAAAAATCCCACCTCCAAGTAGCAAGAAAGAATTAAAATCCTTCTTCGGAAAGATCAACTTTTTTCAGGAAATTCATCGCGGGTTTTGCAGAGATTATTAATCCCCTTAACGCTATGTTAAAACAGGATGCCAAAGTTGAATGGACTCCCAAAGCCAAACAAGCCTTTGAAGAAATCAAATGGGCCATTGTTGAGGTGCCTGTACTAGTCAGCCCAGATTATTTGAAGCCATTCTATATCTACTCATTCGCTTCAGAGCATTCTTGTGCTAGCATTTTGACTCAGAAAAATGGTGAAGGAAATGAGCACCCAATCACCTTCATGAGTGCTCCCTTGAAAGATGTTGAATTACACTATCACAACATAGAAAAACAAGCATATTCCCTCGTCAGAGGGGTGAAGAAATTTTGGCATTAGATCCTACACAATAAAGTGTTTTCCATTGTCCCCGACCCAACTGTGAAAACGCTGCTCATGCAAAATGAACTGGGAAAAGGTCACCTTGCTCCAAGAGTATGATATGGAAATCCAACCGATGAAGTTGGTAAGAGGACAAGTACTTACCTGCACAATTGCTTAAGCGGCAGCAAAGACCGGACCCGAACTCATAGTGCAGCAGTACCAGCTCGAGGATGTTTCCCTAGGAGAATGGTACAAGAATGTCATTTATTATTTTCTAAACCACAAGTGTCCGCCTAACCTGTAGGGAGTCCAAAAGCGTGCTCTTAGATTGAAAAGCAATGGTTATATGTTGCAAAGGTCCATTTTATACAGGAAGAATCATGAAGGCATTTACTTGAGATTCCTTGGTAAGAAAGAAGTGGACCGAGTCTTAAAATATTTTCATGACAAGTTTGGCACTAGCCATGGATCCGGTCCTTCCACTACACATCAAATATAGAGAGTGGGATATTATTGGCCAACGGTGTTCAAAGATGCTCATTGTCACGCTCGCTCATGTCACACATGTCAGATAGCCACCACCAAGGAGAAGAATGTTGTTGTCCCACTGCAAACCGTGTTGGAGGTGAGACCGTTTACACAATGGGGCCTCGATTTCATCGGTTCGGTAAGCCCTCCATCATCTGTGGGATACAGGTACATTCTTATCGCTACTGATTACTACACTAGATGGATAGAAGTAATTGTATGTAAGCAATGCACAATTGAAGTAGTTACTAATTTTTTGGAAGGTTTCATTTTAAATCGCTTTGGTTGTCCCTATGCTTTGGTGTGTGACAATGGACCTGCATTTTCTTCATTAAAATTTTCTAGTTGAGCGTTCGACTACGGGATTGCCCTTAAGTTTTCATCTAATTACTACCCCTAAGGCAATGGCCTCGCTGAGTCCACGAATAAGAACCTGATCACCGTGATCAAGAAACTGCTAGATAGGAATCCCAAGGACTGACATACCCAGCTCTGTTTCACCCTTTGGGTAGACTGCACTCGCCATAAGGCTGCCCTTTGCGATTCCCCATTTCATCTCGTTTATGGCCTAGAGCCCATATTTCCTATCCATCTGAAGATTCCCACTCTCCGCTTTATCAACAACTTTTATGAGGGAGGAGATCGTAGAGAAGCTCAGTTAGTTGAGCTCTTGCATTTAGAAGAAGTCTGAGACCGTGCAATAGAAACTTTCGCCAAACATCAGGGCGTGGTTAAGAGATGGTTCGACCACCGAGCTAGAATCAAGGCCTTTAGAATTACATATTTGGTCCTGTATTGGGACAAGGCCCGTGAAAATAAAGGGGGACACAAAAAATTCGACAAGCTTTGGCTTGGCCCCTTTCAAATAGCTAAAATTTTGGGAGATAATATTTTTCGCCTAAAGACCTTAACTGGTGAAGACGTCCCATTGCTAGTCAACGAATAGCACCTGAAGCATTACTTCCAAGCCTGAGCTCTCTCAAGCTCTTCCTTGTAAATATCCGTATATAGGTTAGAGTAGGTGGCCTTTTAGTTTACTGGCGGCTTGTTGTTTCGCGTCGCTCTATTTGATTTTTCTTGAGGTTGTTTTGTTTCGAAAAGGATGTTCTTCGTCCCCTTTTAGTGGTTGTGCTCACTCGACGAATGCTTCGCTTTGTTGTCGATCCTTGGTGTTCTTCGGCTAAGCATTCATTCCCGACTATCGGTCTCGGAAGGCTGCCTAGAACTGATTTCCTCGTTTGAACTCTGCCTTAGAACTCGAGCCTTGGTTGGGTCTCTTTACATACATCTCAAATCTCACAAAAAACATATAATAATCATTTGTAAAGGACTGTACCATGGTTGCTATGACACCCTAGTGAGTGAAAAATCTTAAGTCTGCTCCAGTGACCATTGTTGTCCCAAACCCATGGTAGGCTTCATTGCTTACTCGGTCGAGAAAAAGATAAGTGAGAAAATTGACATTGAAAGAAACATCAAAACAAAAGAGAAAAGGAATTCTGAAAACTAAGCGACCGCATGGGTGTGCGGATAACTCTACTGGGGCTATGGACGCCTGGCCGACAGTAGAGAAATATTTGTGGGATCACAGCGACAACTCCGTCAGGGCTATAGACGCCTGACTAGCAGCTGAGCAATGTCCGGGTTAATTTTGGTGTTAGACGGTTTATGTAGCTTGCTCGGTTGGATTAGTAGCCACTGGTCACCATCCTGCGGAAATGAATGAATTCACTACACACACTTCTGAGATATCCTGTAGATTGACCCAAGTAAGGATCCTGTTCTCCCAGTTCACCTTTGGAAGTCCACTCTTGGTCTACGAAACCAGAGATTCTTGGTCCTAGATGAATTCTTATCCTTAGAACACTCGGGAGCGTTTCCCAGCGAAGTCACCATTTGTTGTGCCCTCAGCAAACACGCCCCGTTCAAAACGAGGACCCTCTTTTTCTTTCGTCTTGTCGGGTCGTGTTTGTCATTGCCTCATTTTGTGTGGCCTTGTTTTGGTGTCCTAGGTGGTCAACATTCCTTTGAAGTCTCATCTTAAGTTGACCGTGTTTCACCCCTTCAATTTTGTAAAGTCCTAGTGCCTTGCGGAGTCTCCTTGGCAGTTTGCCTTTGCTAGCGGCCTTGGACCCTGTCGGGCCCACTCCGCCAAATTTCCCTGGCTGGGTTTCCCCCTCGACTTCACTGTTCCAAACGGCGGAAGGCTTCCGCCTTCCCGGGCCCTGAGACTTGGCTCCCTGTTTTCCGTCTAGTGAATATTGCAAAATTTCTTGCCTACATTCGCCCCTTTCGGTCCCGACCCTCCGAACTTCCACTCCTGGAATTCCATGTGGACTTCGTCGTTCCCGATGACAAATCACTGATAGAACTCTTCCCTCCGGGCCCTGAGTTCCCCTTCGCCGCTGGTGGTTTCTAAACTAAATTCCAAAATAGCAAATCTTCAGCGGAATTCTGCCCTCCAGGTCCTGGGATCCTCTTGGCTGTCAGTTTGCAAAAGGAATCTTAAACGACCACCACCTCGCGTCTTTCTAGACCTCGGACCCTGGACCTCTCGCCGCCGTCCGCGAATTCAAATCCACCAACCAAATTTTTTGTCGTACTTGCATTTAATGGGACCATTAATAGCAGAGGGGGTATAAATAATGGATCCCAACCTGTCATTCTCATTTGTCAGGTTTTCCAAGGAGATCAGAGAGCTAGTCAAAGGAGTCCAGCACATCCGTCGACTACCGTCCTTGCGTCCGTGACCATCACTTACGGATCCCTAGTGGATTTCACACCTCTCATCGGATTCCTGAGGTAGGTTTGCCATTTTCCCTCCCGAGAAGTTTTTATGCTTTTAATGCCTAAAATGATGAACAACATGGGTTGAAAACACATCTAATGGATAACACTTAATAAAATGCACAAAACCCATGTATTAGAATTTGTTAAAAACTTCCAAGATGCCATTGAAGTCAATCTAGAACCTTCATTTTCCGCAACTGTTCTTCATACAAAGAATTCGAGCCTTCTAGGCCCGAACCCTTCTACCGCCGTTAGAACTTATGAAATTAAAGGTCCTTTTTAGAATGGTCATAGCACCTCGAGGGCCCAGCTCCTCGGGCTTTCGCCGACAGTTTGTTGTCAAGCATCACAAACTCGAACTTCAAAATTTTTGCCTCTGTTTTGGTCTCCCGAGCCCGCGCCCTTGGACTTCTGCGTCCGGGATTTTTCCAAGCTCCCATTGTTCTCAAACGGCAGAGTCGGCCTGTCTGCCCAAACTTTAGAGCCTGCCCTACCTTTTGGTATCTTGCCGAGTCCCGACTCACAGATTTTCGCGGCCGCTTCACCGTTTCGAACAGCGAACCTATGACATCCTCCCACATCCCGGATCCCGACCTTTCTTTTGCTGCGAGTTTTCTAAATGCTCACATTTGACATCCTCGCCCTTGTCGGGCTCTGCCATCCGGGACTCCGTCCCATCCTCGCCGGTCCAAAAGAGAAAATCCCACCCGCCCTTCCGAGCTTTGGGCTTTGCCTTCCTGCTCGCCGTGGGAACTTAGAATGAAAATCTGACGCCCAACCTAAGTGTTGGGTCTAGTGCATTGGGCTGCCCCGGCCGGACTTCTGTCCGATGATTGCCATTCTAAACGGAAAAAGTATGATGGCTTCCCGGCTCCTTAGGCCCGAACACTTTAAAATTGCAAAACATATCGGCCACCCTTGGACCCCTCGAGTCCCAGACCTCGAAGTTCTATCCTTGGAACTCCGTTTCTACTCGGTCATTCCTAATGGCTAACCCCGGATGGCTTTCCAGCCCTGTACCTCTGGATGCTCTTAAATTGATCAAAATGACCTCAAATTTGAAATCTAATCTCAACCCACGTGCTCAAATTCAACCCTCTTCAATACAAACCTTTCGAACCATCAAAATTCGGTCGGGAGAAATCTCTCGGATTGCATTATCTCATTTTCCCTTTGAAAACCATATTCTTGCTGGGGAAGTCTGGGCCTCCGGGCCTGGATTGTTCGAAAGCCCTCAATTGAAGGACTAATGACATCTAGAAGTAAAAGTATGATATTTATGAATGATAAATTATGCATACTTGATTTTGTCCACGAGATTTTAACTAACATTAAAGCTTTCATGATCAATTACACTGACTATGCCTTTGTTCGCAGGATATATGGAATCAGGTGCAGGACCCTTGGGGCCAGCTGTGGAAAAGGACAAAGGAAAGAAGTCAGGCAAGACTCCTCATGGAAAAGAGGACAAGGACCAAATGAAGTACTAGTTCTAGGGTGAGTCTTTGCAATCGAAGGTTGTCACAGACTGGAAAGAAATCACTGACACCAATATCGGCCATGTCGATATTGATGAATTTAAGCAAAGGGTCATAGTCAACCCGATGACTAAGAATGCTAGGCTGATCAGGCAAAGCGGAATTACAAAAGCTGCATGCTTCCCTCCATCCCTCGTGGCCTCTGAGTTGGTCATGGCTTGTCGGTAGGCCTATCAACCCAATACCAGGACCATCGTTGATAGAGATGGTAACATTCTTACTCACATGTCAGCTGAGGGAATCACAAGGACCTTCCACATTCCCACCTTCGTCGAGATGGAGACACCAACCACAGAGGAATGCAAAGGAGCATGGGATAACAACCCGACGGGTTGCAAGAAATTGATAAACCAACACTGACTCAAAAAGAAACGAGGCAGTGTTGCGAAGGTTCCTCAGGAACTCTTCTGTAGTGTTTTCCATGAAGATTACCATGACTTAGTCACTATGCTGAGTAGGGTGATGTGTCTCCCTACTGTTGCCTTCTTTCAGGAGTGGATGGTATACTTCATTAAGCAGATCCTCCGCGGGAATGAGGATGTCACAACAAAATCTGTGTTCTACTGGGGAGGCATAATAAGCGACTGATTTCATGAGCAGTTCATGAATGTGAAGAAAAGCTCCAAGTTCTACATGACCTCCTACCTAGTCTGCTCCTTGGTAGACCAAAGGCAGTACAATGGGTTGTTTGTAGCACCCGATGAGGAGTAGGGTCAAAAATTTAAGGTCTATGACAAGTACCCCAAGCTCCAGTTCTGAAGTTTCAAGGAGTATTGCAGGGTAAATGACGCCTTCATTGGCCATATCATTAGGGTGATTGTAGGAGATTTCGAGAGAAGGGTTTCCCACAGTGCTTGGGCATTCTTGAAGCAATACGCCTTCCTTTTCATTCAGTACCCAAAGTTCACATATATTCGCGGCCAGGGCTTCACAGAAAGGCCAAACAAGCTGCCTCAATACCCCAATGACTAGATCATCCTATTGGAGCTTTCCCGACAGCTCCAACACATACAGTCAGTCTTCAACAACAAACACTTGGTAGGGGTCTCCTATCCCTTAACTTTCGGCCAAGGAATGTATAAATTACAAACTTCTGAGTGTGCTGAGAATTTTGAGAAAGAATTAAATGATTATCATTTTCACTTACACACTGCTCACCTGCGAATGGACCCTTATGGGAATATAAGGAAGCACTAGGGCTGGGATTCGCTCATCTACACCACATTGAGGACTTTTGCATAGATTGTCAGCACGACAAGGAGGTGTGTGCAAGGCACTACATGCGGATGACTGTGTACTTCATAAGAAGGGTGAAACCATTTCCCATATCCGATCAGGTTGAAGAGGATGAGAGCACCGTAGTGGACCCCAGATACCCCACAATTTCCAACTTGTCGATACCAACAATAAAATGGAACGAGCAGGAGGTCGATGACCTCGATATTATAACCAAGCCAATCTTGGGCCATACCAAAGAATGGGTTGATGGACAAGTGGCCCGATTGAAATAGCAAGGGGTGGTCCTAACATACGAAGGGCTCAAAAGTGAACCAAGTACCACAGAGAAGGCCACTACCACTACTTCAACAAGCGGGACATCCAAGTCTCCTCCAATCACTAGGTCTAAGAATAGGAAAGAAACAAAAACAGAGCAGTCTCCCGACCTGAAAGTATACACAAGGAAAGATCCAGGAGGCTCACCTTCTGAAAGACTCAAGAAAATAGGAGGCACCATGGAGTAGCTCGTAATCCAAGAGGAAGAAGCAAAAGGTACAGATCAATTAAAACTTCTTTTGGCTCTCCCTACTTTGACTGTCCCATCATCTGCCTCCCTAGCCATGGTGGCCACATCCCCGCTGGTAGTGGACATCTCTGTCCATCTTGCCCCTTCACCTCCGATCGAGCTTGTAATAGTAATTGACTCTTCCTCTGCCATGACTACTCCTTCCTCTACTGCAATGTCACCTACCACGTCACTCCCATTAGTTACTGTAGCGACACTAATACCCGCTTCTGCCTTGCTTGAGACCTTCTTGAAACATATGAAAAATCTCCCTTCAGAGCTCTCCCAGATCCTTATGGACCCCACTTTTTAAGCAACCCTAGCGCAGGTCCTCACTACTGCTAAGCCTTCGTAGCCTCCGGTAAGACCATCGATGATGGAGGCGACCATGTTGATTTCCGAGGAGTGGGAGAGGCGAGAGCAAGAGGCCTCGAAGCCATTTGAAGAAGAGGCCGATGAATACCACGAACACCCGAAGTATGAACACTGTACAATCGACAGGGTGGGTTATGAAGAGGAAGGAACAAACTCTTTAAAAAGTAGAGATGAGGAGGAGGATGTCAGTGGTAGGGTCATCGTGCAAGCCTTCGATGACGATCTTGAAGAAGAGATGGCCCGACAGCTAAGGGGCACTGAAGAAGAGACAGAAAGGTCGCCTCTCAGAGAAGAGGGACAACAACAAGAAGACAATCTAGAAGAAGATAAGCCTGAGGGTGAGGTTCAAGCTGTCTAGAGCCTCGAAATTGAGTAGACCAAGGAGCACGTGCACGCGGTTGAGCAAACTGGAGAAAAGAAGGGGATGGAAATAGAGAAAGAAGAAAGTCCCCGGCAACAATTACCTACCAAGCCTCCCATCAAGCACCTTGTGTTCATCCAAGACTCCAATGAAGAGGAAGGAGATGTTGCTAAAATGGAAGAAAAGGCCCCTAAGGATAAGAAAATAGAGGTCTTGGCCGAGGAGGGTGAAGGTGATTGTGAATCACCTAAGGAAAAGTTTGATATGCCTGAATGGCTGGAGAGACAGCTTGAAAAGAAGACTCCCACCCCAAAGGACCCGAGAGCGAGGCTTGAGGCTATCCTAGCCTGAGCGCAGATCACGACTAGAAAAGAGAAGAAGCCTAAGATCAAATCCAAGGTAACAATGGATGCTTCTGGGTCTCGAGTTGTGAAGAGAGAAATGCCTGTGGTAGGCCAGGCTGGTGCAAGCTACAACATCTCCACCCTTGATCTACGAACCACTACTAGAGAGAAAAAGGTGGGGCATCTTGAGGAGTCAGTGGCTACAGTGGTGTACTTGATAAAACAAGACAAGGTTTTGAAAGATGAGCTTAAGGCACAAGTAGCTACCTTGACAGATTACATCCAACAATGGTCCTCAATAGATGACCTACCTACCACATCTACAGCTCCACCCCAACTGCTATCCAAAGAAAAAATTGACAAGTTGGAGAGAAGAAAGAACTTGGACAAGACTATAGAGTGTTGGTTCCGATAGGTCCTGTATGTTGGGAACATGGGTATTAGTCAGGCTGTTCGAACAACCAACAAGTTATTGGACCTACAACAGTCTCTCGAGAGCACGAGGAAGCTTTGCACTGACTTCCCTGCAACGTACGACTCCACCTATCCAAAGATTGAGGCCATCCTCCATTTACCAAAAGCCATATGGGAAAAGGGGCTTGCATTCAAAAGGGATGATCACTGGCTGATGGATGTGTGGAGGTAGGATTTTGAAAATAGGAAGGTGGTTGTGTCCACAAAAAGATATAAAAGTCATGGAAAATGCTAACCTGGGAATTGGATATTCCAGCAGGTGACTAATATCTTCTTATAGTCATTCATTTACATTGTCAAACTAGGGAACGTATACTTGAAATGGAGTGACACTGTATGTGCACTAAGAACCAGTTTTAGTCACGATTTACTAGAAATAAATGCATGAAAAGAATTCTACTTATGCTACAGGAATGTAATGAGAAGACTTCTAAACTTAATCAAAGCAAAAATCATGACAACTATGACTAAGAAACAAACTATGAACTAGCTTTATGCTGCAGGAACAAACACAGGGATGGATTCCTGATGCTACAAGAACAATATAAGACTGAGTTTGCGCTAAAACTTTCAAGAATGAAATCTAACTTATGATCAACAAGAAATAAACAACTAACTAACTAACTATAGATACTTACTAAGTGGGCCCCCTTAGCAAGCATCAACTAGTTATGCAAGAATTGAACTTAGAACTTCATCAGCTTTTATTCATAAACTCAGAATGATATACATTGTTCTGCTCATATGAAAACTAACACAAAACTCTATCTCTTATTATAATACTAACTTTTACATACTCTGCTTGCTCACTCACATAGGAGGAACACTTATTTAAACTAGAAAAGCAACTAACTACCTAACTCTAATAGAGAAAGACGTGGACATAAATGTATCCTAAAACCGAGGAACATGCTTATCATAAATGAAAGAATATCTGTTCAACACGATCCAGAGAGAATTTAACATTTCACTCTTCTCAGGTTAATTATCATTTAGGTTTCTTCCCAACGACCTGGTCAGAGAGTCTTTGCTGGAACAACTTCCTCGACACCGTGCTGCAAATGGACTTTACTGCAAGGCCGAAGTCTGTTGCACTTGACTCGTTTATGCTCCCTTCAATAACCTGCGATTCACAAGGCGACAGAGGCGAAAGAAAACACGCGTGGAAAACAACACGATATATTCATTAATCACATATTAAACCTATTTCATTATTCAAAAACCACATGCATTATATCAGTCATTCGGGAGGTCAAACAGGGTAATTAATAAGACACATAGAGATGTTAAGCTACAAGAATATAGGAATGTATTGCTACATGATACTACTCATTTTTAGATAAAAAGTATTTAATCAAAGAGTTAAAACATCCATTAGCAATAAGAGTAGAGATATTAAAAATACATCATAATACTCAAATTATGAGCATATTCTGAGCTCATCATCTACCCCCTACTTAACCTAATGATGGTCCGCCAACATTAAGTTTCCTGGTTGTTTTCTTGAAATCCATAGGAGCAGTATGGCCTTGTGGTGAAGTTCCAAATTTATAGTAGAAACCTCTGAAATGTTGTCATCTTTCATATCTACGGGTTTTTGTATCCTTATTAACATCTGTAGCTCGATTGGGATAAAGTGGCCACATTAAAACTGGAGGTCAAAATGTTATTGGCAACCATAACTCGAACCTCTTTTGAAGACCAAGCTGTATGTACTTCTCTTTCCTTCCAAGGGCTGCTTTAAAATTTAGGGGGCTATGTGGCTCAATTTCCTCAGCCCAACAGTCAATTTCTCTCATCTCTTTTCAATTCTGGAAGAGGCAAGCTTCCAAAATAGATATGGTTGGCCTTTGAATTCTTCATACACTTGCTTTCTGATATCAAATATTTTTATTCTTTATGTTTGATTATTGAACCCATATGCAACAGTAACCCAAGTTTTCAGCATTGTATAGGGATCTGAGCTTTCAGGTCGTGGTGGGATAGGCTCATCCCTTTTAGCCTCTTCATAGGCTTCCAATTGTCTGCCATAATTAGTTTCATTGGCTTCCCATGACATGAGTGACCTCAAATGAATATCACTAATGTAAAGAAGTGGATTCCACTCTATTTTAGAGGGAATTATTAATCCATGCAAATAAAATTCACATAAATAATTCTTCAGCCAACTAGGGGCTACTTGGTATGCATCATAAAATTCTTTGGCTGTATGAATAATATGATCTAAATTCCTTGAAATTCTCATTAATTGAAACCAAAGAAATTATTCCTTTAGGCACATAGCATAGACCCTAGGCAGTGGTCTACACTCCACAATTTTACCAGTTATTTTCATCATTTCATTCATTTTCTCTTTCATTTCCTAGATTTCTTGTTTCTTCCTTTCAATTTCTTCTTCTTTTCCTCCCAAAGACTTTGTTGAATTTCAGTCTTGGCTAAGTGGCAGAAACTCAAAGTTTGAAATGTGACCAGCCTCCATGTGGTCCTAAGGTTTTCCAAAAATTCAATCAAAAATTTCTTTTTATAGACAACCATTGCTTGACAAGTTGCAGGGGGTAATGAGGTTTCATTGGATACTTCCAATTGTTTAGGCTATTCTTCCTCTTGCTACAGGATGAATTCCTATTGCTATGCAGGAGGAGATTGTAATTCTTCTGCAATTTGCCTAGCTGCCTCAGCCAAGTCATTAAGACTTGGCATTCCCCTTTCATTACTAACATGTTGTGCTTCCTCAACTTCCATTGGCTCATTTTGCATTTCCTCAGAAACAACAGGTGGGCTATGTGGAACATTCTTAGATACATTCCGAGAATCATCATGATTGTATTCTTCAGAGTCCTCTGAAATTATTATAACTTCAGGTTGAGCATACGTTGAGGTGACTTTACGTTGTTTCCTTGTTGAAACTCTTTTTGACAATGTTGCAGCTGTAGGAGGCACTCTGATGGCTTTCCTCTTTCTAACTTTCCTAGAGGATTCAAACTCAACAAAAGAAGATGATGGTGAAACTGTAGTGGCAACAGGTGTTGCTGCAGGAGGAACTGCTATAGGAGAAGGTGTTGCAGGAGAGGAACACTGTTGTCTTTGAACATGAGGGTCAGAATCTAGGGTTTGTTCTACCCTAGATGACTCTCCTACCTTCGTTTTCCCTTTTTCTCTTCTACTAGCAGACTTGGTTTGTACTCAGGTAGAGGGCTCTGGTGTGGAGGCCGTAGGAATAGATGCTGCAGGGATAGGTGCTGCAAGGAGTGCTCTAGGAGGCTTTGGAAGTTGCAGACCCTTTTGGGAAACAAATTCTTGCCAAGAAAAGGGTGATACATCTCTCAGGGAACGCTCAATCAAAAGTTTAATGAGGGAATCATGGGAAATAGAGTTGTCCCTTCCCCTCTGGGTTTCATGGGCACATTGCTTCAAAAGGTTTAACAAAAAATTTGGAACATTGACAGCTAAACCGTGCCTCATATGACTCAATAATTTAAAATGGTAGGAATGTAAATAAGAAAAGTGTCCCTCACAAGTCAAGTACCTAATTATGAATGCAGCATATTCTGAATATGGAAAAGACAATGACACTCGTTTCCATCCTTGTTTAGAAACCTCCAAGGGTCTATCAGTTGGTACTGTAAATTCTGCCCTAGTAGAGATAGCATCTGAAGAAAAATTTTCTCCTACCACCGAAAGCCTAGTTAATTCTGTAATCCGTTCTTCTATTACAGCCACTGTCAAACTCTACACTGTAGCTTCTCCTTCTGAAAGAGTTCTCAAAAACTCACCTGCAACTTCCTCATTAAAGGAATCTAACTTCAGAAAATAATTCAACCAACCACAATTGCTGAATCCCTAAACCGTTTGAGGATTTTTTGTCAAGATTTCATGAGCTACAGGCTCATATTTACTAATTGGCCACCCATATTCACAAATTATCCCTACTGAGATTTCTAAAACTCAAACCTTTTCTGAAAATTCAAAAAAAATTCTTCTACTCTGCTTCTTTTTGCTTCTTTCTGTCCTACCGTCACTTTTGTCTACTTTTCCAAGAATGACTCAAAAGAAAATTGCATGAAATGATTGTTAGGAACTACTCAAATCAAGCAGTTAATTGTTGTTTAGCATAAAATACACAGTCATATATGGAAAGTACAAGAAAATAAAAATATCTTATCAGTTGTGACAGTGATATAAGAAAAGGTTTGAAATGGATTATCCTGCCCCCTACTAAAAATTTGACATTTGTCCACACATGTGCGAAAGGACAGGCGAAGAATAGGCAATAATGACTGATATGTACATATCAGTTGATGAATAAATGAAATAAATAAATAATGTGATAAAAAAAGATATCGCGTACCTTGTAATAAATGCTCGTACATGCTAGGAAAGATCATAGCTCAACATGAAATGACAGCTAGAATGGAAACCATAAATGAGGGCGGTATGACAGGATGGATGACATGGAAGAAAAGGGAATGAATGGCCGTGATGGATGGAAAATGGAGAACGTGGCTTCCTTTAAAAAGAAACCTTTATTATGGGCATGCAACGTGGAAGTTTACAGAGATGTTGTAGGAGAAAGGCCAAAGCCTTTCGCTACAAGAAGATCAATGGCCACATTCGAAACAAACTACTTCATAAATTCATCTTTGGACACTGACTTATGATACAACTGAAGACGGTGTCCATTAACCAGTAGCTTGAATCAGACTAGATCTATTGTAGCTAACTGAACTAAACCATTATTCATACACATTTTCTATTTCATAAGGACCAAGCCATCTTGTGGTGAGTTTACCTTGATTTTCCTTGTATTTGGAATCATAAAGCAGTGCCCAATTACCGGTAGAGAATTGCTTAGTGCGAATATGACTGTCATGCCATTTTTTCCTTTGTTGTTGGATAGTTTTAGTATGCTGCAGGGTAGCTTTCCTTATCTCATCCAATGCATTCAGCTGCAGGAGGCATTCCTTTTGAGCTTTTGAAATATCAATGTTAAGTTGGAGAGCAGTCCTCAAGGTCTTATGCTCAAACTCTATTAGCAACATGGAAGTCTTACCATAGAGTAACTCAGAAGGAGTAAACCCTATAGTTGTTTTCCATGTTGTCCTATAGGCCCAGACTACTTCAAGAAGGTGACTACTCCAATCCTTCTTGTGTAATCGGACTGTCTTTGTAAGGATTGCCTCAATTTTTCTGTCGGTAAGCTCTGCCTGACCATTGGCTTGAGGGTGATAGGGGCTAGAATTTCTATGCCTAATCTTATAATCATTCATCAATGCAGTGATTAAGTTGGATGTAAACTGAGCTCCTTGATTAGTAACAAGTTCCCTTGGGACTCCAAACCGAGTAAAAATATGGTAATATAGAAACTCAACAACTTTATTGTCACGGGCATGTGTTATTGCTTTCACTTCCACCCACTTAGTTACATAATCAGTACACACCAAAATGTATGATTTCCCATTGGATGGAGGATCAATAGGCCCAACAAAATCCATGCCCCATTTGTCAAAGAGAGTAACTACCACTTGTAGATTCGGGGGCATTTCATCAGACCTTGTTGGTCTCCCCATGCGTTGACATCTATCACATTTCCTGGTGTAGGCTGCAACATATTTATGTAGTGTGGGCCAATAATATCCTATAGTAAGCACTTTTATAGATGTTCTCTTGGCTGCAAAGTTCCCTCCACATGGCTCATCATGATAGGCATGCAAAATGTCATAGGTCTCATCTTCCCTAACACACCTTCTTATGACTTGGTCAGGTCCTATGTAAAATAAACAGTCTGCAATCCATGAAAAGTTAAAACTTTTCTCTACCAACAATTTCCTTTCATTTGGTGAGAAGTGTGCTGGAATTTTGTTGGCTGGTAAATAATTTGCAATATCTGCATACCATGGAGTTTGAGCAACAATAAAAAATAGATGTTCATCGAGAAAACTATCATCAATTACCTCAGGGGTGTCAGGTGTAGTTGTTTGAAGCCTTGACAAGAAATCAGCCACCACATTAGCTCGGCCTGGCTTATCAATAACTGTGATATCAAATTCCTACAACAATAAGAGTCATCTTGCTAATTTTCCAGATGTGGCAGGTTTATTCATGAGGTACCTTATTGCTGCATGATATGTATGGACAAATATTTGGTAACTAGTGATATAATGTCAAAACTTGTTCAAGGCATACACAACTGCTAGCAATTCTTTCTCTGTGACAGTATAGTTTAATTTAGGGTCTTGAAGGTTTTTCTAATGAAATATATGGCATGCTTAATGGAATTCTCTTTCTGTCCTAAAATTTCCCCTATGGCATAATCATAAGCATCTGTGTGTATATGAAAGGGTAGACTCCACTTCAGTCCTTGAAGAACAAAAGCCTGAGTAAGTAGGTTCTTAAGCTGCAAGAAATATTTGTCATAGGCCTTAATCCAGTTAAATTCAGAATCCTTAGTCAATAAGGCATATAATAGACTAGCTATTTTGCTGAAATCTTTGATAAATCTTCTATAATATCCAACATATCCTAGGAAACTTCTAACATCCTTTTGTTTTATAGGTGTTGGAAAAGTTAGAATAACTTCTATTTTTGTAGGATCAACTTGAATTCCTGCTTGAGAGATATGATGGCCTAAAACAATTCTCACTATTCAAAGACAAATTTTGCTCCTGACATCTTTTCAACACTTTTTCTAAATTGGCTAATGCTTCTTCATAAGTAACTCCATAAGTAGTGAAGTCATCCATGTAGATTTCCATAGAATCATGAGAAATGTCAGTAAAAATACTGATCACTGCCCTTTGAAATGTGGCAGGTGCATTACACAATCCAAAAGGTATGACAGAGTAGGCAAAAGTGCCCCATGGACTGGTAAAAGTTGTTTTGTCTTGATCCCCAGGGGCAATTCTAATTTGATTATACCCACTATATCCATCCAAAAAGGAGAAATAATTTTTACCAGACAATGAGTCTAGTACTTGGTCAACAAATGGCAGTGGAAAGTGATCCTTTTTAGTTGCTGTGTTCAGCTCCCTGTAGTCTACACAAACTCTCTATTTTCCACCTTTTTTAGGGACAATCACCAATGGAGATACCCACTGACTGTTTGAAATGGGGTAGATAAAACCAGCATTAAGCAATTTTTGGAGCTCTATTTTAACTATTTCCCTGAGTGTTGAGTTTATCCTTCTTTAAGGTTGTCTAACGGGTAAACAGTCTTTCTTAATGTAGATCCTATGAGTACAGAGCTGAGGATCTATTCCCTTCATATCCCCATAGTCCCATGCAAAAGCTCTGTGTTGATCTTGAAGCATTGTGACTAGGGCAACTTGTTGAGATTGATGCAGCTTATTATTGATGTTTAGACAATAGACTGGAGACACTTCTATTTGCTTGGTAAGATCGTTTATGGAGGTTGTTGATAAATGTGGTGTATGTATTTCATGTGGAAGAAAGTTGTGATAAACTGTAGGAGATTCAGGTGGCAGACTCTCAGAATTCAGTTGTTGCAGGAAACACTGCTGAGGATAGCTATCTGCAGCAGATGGGCTACTCAGATCAGGGTTGGACTGCAAAATTTGTAAAATCAAGTCATCCTCACTCTGAAGCTTTTAAAATAGATTAGTGTGCAACATCATTAGGTGAGCCAATGAATTGACTTCTTCAGTTTCCTCTCCTAAATCTGGCCAAATTGGTTGAGACAAGTCTGACTGAGGCTGGGCAGGTGGATATAAAGCCAATTTCTTTTTTGACTAACCATAAAAAATTGTCATATCTCCTGAAAGAAATCCTATAAAAGCATCAGTCGTAGCTAACCATGGTCTACCAAGGATAATAGGATATCCTCCCAAAGTTGCCTTAGTGGACAATATGGTGAAGTCTGCTGGGTATTCCCAAGACTCAAGGATGACAATAATATCTTCTACCACTCCATCAGGTTTTACTGTGGAACTATCAGCAAGCTGTAGGACGGAAGGTGTAGACCGAATTGTTGAGATTTTCAAACACTCCATTGTATACTTGGTCATTACATTGATGGCTACACCAAGGTCTATCAAAACATTCTTTACTATTTGGCCATTAATATTTATTTGTACCATAGGACTCCTAGGGTTAGTATATTTTGGAATGATTACTTTCCCTAACATAATATCTGCCAACTGTTTTAGAACATGGATAGTTTGGGGATCATTTTTCTTTCTTCCTAATTTTTTTAAACAGGCCTCCTTAATGGATTTTCCATAAATTGGGACATCTTTAATGGCTTGGAAAAGGGGAATTTGAACGTGTACATTCTTTAGTTGATCCAAAATATCAAAGGTGGGCTCTTCCATAGAATTTGATGTAGTAATTTGCAATCTCTGAGGAAAAGGCAGTTTGGCTTGATGCTGCAGGATAGGTTCCTTAGAGACAGTATCGGATACAGGTATATGTTCTGTAGGATCAGTAGGTTGTTTAGAGGCAAAATTTGGAATCTCTGTAATTATAGGCAGTTGTGAAGCAGGAAGAGTGGTTCTAGATCTGAGATGGATATCATGAATATTCAGGGCATAAGTTGGATACTGATTGGCTTCTGCAAGATACATAGGCTGTTGTTGTTGCTACTGCTTATTATTAGGATTTGGCAATGGTTGAGCAGACATAGAGGTTTGTTTTGGAGGGCCGGTATTTGTTGCAAGTGCTGCATGAGGTGGCATGAGAGTCGAAGGTTGTGGTTGTTGAAGCTGCAGGGAGCTAGGGGATTGGTTCTGCCATTGTTGTGGACTTCTCCATTGAGGATTCTGCTGTTAGTTACCTGGGGGTGGAATCCATTGTCCTTGTGGCTGCTGCCAACCTCCTTGAGGAGATTTCCATTGAGGACTCTGATAGTTATGCCACTGAGGTTGAGAAGCATTCCAAGGTGGTGTTGGGCCATATGTAGGTTGCCATTGGTTATTGTAATTAGAATAAGGATTACTAAAAGTCAAAGGGTCTTGAGGCATACCTTGTCTTTGAGCCCATGGTCGCCTTTGTGCTACGAAGAATACTTGGTCATCATCACCTTCTACCATCTTAAAGTCAGTAGGTAACTTCTTAGCTTCCAAGTTAGCCACCATCTTACATCTGCAGTCACGTTTCTTCTGTCTACAATATGGACAAAACTCAACCAAGATTGCTTAAGCTTCCTCATGTTTCTTCTGAGCTTGCATAATATCCAACTGTGTAGCCATATTGTTTATGATATCCTGCTTGAAGTCAGACAACAAATTTGTGATCTCCATCCGTGAAACTCCATTAGTAGAAGACTTTCCCACTGTGGCTTGATGACCTCTACCCTTCTTAACAATTTCCCGAGAGAAGTTGAGACATATCTTCTTGATATCATCCCAAGGCAGTTGGATTATATCTCCTCCTCCCATCAGATCTAGGGCATCTATACAGGTTTCACTAATTCCTCTTAGAAAAAGTAGTTTTTGAGATTCCTCATTGAGAGTATGGTTTGAATTATTTTTCAGGGAAAACAAGAATATTGAGATATAGTCTTCCAGGCTTTCATCCTCCTTTTGTTGAATTCTGAAGATATCATCACCCTTACTACCACTCTTAGAATATCCCTTGTATTTCTCAAGAAATTTTGTTTGCATGGCTACCTAACTATCAACTACACCTCTTCCCAAACTCATAAACTGTCTAAGGGCTCCTTCTTTCAAAGTAGCAGGGAACAACTTTAGCTTGTGAGCATCTGAAGTGTAATCATAGCTGCGACAAAGGATATCAAACTCAAACAAGAAATTTTTTGGGTCCTCTGTAACTAGTCCATAGAACTTGGGAAGTAATGAAGAAGGAATCTTTTTAAGGTTATCATTATCTTGTTGAGAAATGATGGGGAATTCAAAAGCAGGAGGTCGATTAGGTGGATTACATGCCATAGTTGTTTGATGGAGTATCAAAGCAAATGGGTTTTCTTCAGGTTCTTCGTCAGCTAGATCAAATGGCAGTTCAACAAGTAGGTTTTTAGTAAACGGATTGATATCTTGATCTCCTCCTTCCTCAAATAGATTATAAGCTGGTTCAAGATTGTTATCAAGGAATGGAAGGTTAGGGAGGAATCTTCCCAGAGCATCTCTTCTTCTATGCATGCAATAGAATGAATTTTGAAAATGCTTGAATAATAGACTAAACTACTGCTAACAATGACTATGATAGGTTCTTAGCTTGACACCATCCCTAAAAATAGCGCCAAAAATGGTTGTGTCCACAAAAGGATATAAAAGTCACGACAAATCTTAACTTGGGAATTGGACATTCTAGCAAGTGACTAATATCTTCTTATGGTCATTCATTTATATTGTCAAACCAAGGAACGTATACTTGGAATGGAGCAGAACTATATGTGCACTAAGAACCAATTTCAGTCACGATTTACCAAAAATAAATGTGTGAAAGAAATTCTACTTATGCTACAGGAATGCAATGCGAAGCCTTCTAAACTTAATCAAAGCAGAAATCATGACAACTATGACTAAGAAACAAACTATGAACTAGCCTTATGTTGTAGGAACAAACATAGGGATGGATTCCCGATACTGCAGGAACAATATAAGATTGAGTTTGCGCTGAAACTTTCAAGAATGAAATATAACTTATGATCAACAGGAAATAAAAAACTAACTAACTACAGATACTTACTAAGTGGGCCCCCTTAGCAAGCATCAACTAGTTATGCAAGAATTGAACTCAGAACTTCATCAGCTTTTATTCATAAACTCAGAATGATATACATTGTTTTGCTCATATGAAAACTAACACAAAACTCTATCTCTTATTATAATACTAAATTTTACATACTCTGCTTGCTCACTCGCACAAGAGGAACACTTATTTAAGCCATAAAATCAACTAACTACCTAATTCTAATAGAGAAATATGTGGACATAAATGTATCCTAAAACTGAGGAACAAACTTCTCATAAATGAAAGCATATCCGTTCAACACGATCCAGAGAAAATTTAGCATTCCACTCTTCCCAGATTAATGATCATTTAGGTTTCTTCCCAACGACCCAGTCAGAGAGTCTTCGCTGGAACAACTTCCTCGACACCGTGCTGCAAATGGACTTTACTGCAAGGCTGAAATCTGTTGTGCTTGACTCATTTATGCTCCCTTCAACAACCTGCGATGCACAAGGCGACAAAGGCGAAAGAAAACACGCGTAGCAAACAACACGATACATTCATTAATCACATATTAAATCTATTTCATTATTCAAAAACCACATGCATTATATCAGTCATTCAGGAGGTCAAACAGGGTAATTAATAAGACACATAGAGATGTTAAGCTGTAGGAATATAGGAATGTATTGCTACAAGATACTACTCATTTTTAGATAAAAAGTCTTTAATCAAAGAGTTAAAACATCCATTAGCAATAAGACTAGAGATATTAAAAATACATCATAATACTCAAATTATGAGCATATTCTGAGCTCATCAGAAGGAAAGGTTGGAGCAAATAATGAGTAAGGTGGATCCAGACATCGAATGGATCGAGGAAATTAGGGTGGAATGTACTCATTATCTCAAGCTGATGACGAAGTATGACATGCCTGCAGTGCAGATGGATCCAGAGAAAATAAAACCTTACTTTCAGAAGAAGATGGAGGATGGGATCTCCGGTGAAATAACAGTGGAGTTCATAAGTTTTGTTGTTCGTGCCTTCGACCAGTCATAGTTGTTCAGAGATCAGGGCGCAAAGTATGATGAGGAATGGAAGAAGTTTGAAGATAATGCAAAAGAATGGAGCTACCAAATGCTGCGGTACGAGATCATTTAGGTAGACAAGCTCTAGCCAGTCATTCTAAAATTCATGGAATATACAGCTTCAAAGAAGCAAGAGGACAACCTTGTTATCAATAAAGAGCCCCTAGAAGAGTAGCTACAGTAAAAAAGAAATTAACAAAAGACAAAAAATGCTACAGTGCCGTCACTAAAGGACAAAATAGGGAAGGAGACAAGAATGTAATTTTAAATTGTAATATATTGGAGGTGGGTGAAACCCTATTTTGTAATGAATCTTGGCCACACAATGAGAATTAATCTTGGCCATTCATTTAACTTTTTGGGCACTATAAATAGGGATCTCCTCTCATTTGCAAAGAGAGTTGAGTTGTTGTAAAGACATGCTGCTGAAATTTTAATGAAAATACATTGACTTGGTGTATTTTTTGATTTCTTCACATGTTTCATGGTTCAATCTCCATTATTAGATGCTTTACTTAGATTTATATTGTTGTTCCAGTTAGCTGTACTCTTGCTTTGATAGATTTAGTAATGTTGTTCCGTAGTTGTAAAAATTCCTGCTGTATAGATGCCTTCTTAGTCCATACTTTTTGTTGTTTGCTACTTGTCGATAGCTGTGTAAAGTTAGTCTGGGCTTAAATTCAAAGCTGCTCCACACTTTTATCTTTGTTCATGCATGTATATGGTGAATGGAAGGTGAAATATCTGCAGACCTTAAAAGATAGCACAAATTTCATGAGACTGCGAGATTTCTGGTTAAGTGAAATCCTGTTTTGAGGAAGTTGTCCATTGCAGGAACTCCATGATTATTGTTCACATTTAGTTGCAGGTCCAGGAACCTTCCATCTTCCCTGCACTTTTCCCCTTTTTTTTTTTTCTAGAAATAGCTTATACTAAGGTTCATTGCACATTGTAAAGCCAAATTTGAAGAAACATCAAAGTTTTGGACCACTGTCCAAACCTACAACAAAGTGAAACTTGACCTCCATCTTAGAAACTTTAGATTTGAAGATCTACCTTGCATCTAGCTACGTAAGTCTGCCCTGTGATTACCAGCAAAATCACATCAAAATGAACTAAGGAGTTTCATGCAAGTCACGACCTAACACCCGAGAGACCTTGGGGAGATTTTCAACAGCTTGCAGTTGGAGATTTCCTTTGAAGAGAGGTAGTGCACCTATGCACTGCCTATGTTGAGAAAGTGTGCAAAACACCCATCAACAAGATATGTCTTTCACTAAATAATATTTAATATTTTGAGGAGGCCAACATAACTAATGAAGAGACACAATTAATGAAGACTCACAATGTTTTTTATTTGTCGACCTTGAAGTTGCGTGAATCTACTTGAGGCCGACTCATTTGTGAAGAGACACATCCCTCCCTTCCATTGTGAATATATGCTTGATTGGATCTCATTGTTCATCATTCAGTTCAGTTCTTATATTCATCTCTAGTGCGAGTTCTCTCAAGGAAGTTCGAGCTTATTATCAAAGGGAAATCAATATATCTATTGAATGAGATTATCTTTGTATTGCTTCAGTTTGAAGAGCTTGTGTTAGGCCTTTCATAATCGACCTCTATTGTAAAAGAGACTTCATTATTGTTCAATATATAAGTGATATATTGTTGCTGGGTTTTTCTCCCTTAAGAGGAGGGTTTTCCCAGGGTATCTACTATGTTATTGTGTATGATTTTGATTTAATTTTTTGTGCATCCTAATCTGATCATTAAATTTAACAAAAAATTGACCCTATCTAGGTCTTCTATTTCCTCATACTCAAAATATTCTTCCATGTCATTGATCCAATCGATCAGCTCCTTCAGATTTAGGTTTCTAGAAAAATTAGAAACTTCTATCTTCGACCTCTTTCCAATCTTGGAAATGGCCCTAATCAGTCCGATTTCTCCAAGACCCATTACATCTAGTGCTTCCTCTTCAAATGTCTCCTCATCTTCAACCTCATCCTCACTTTCATCTCTTCTTCTGACATCAAATCCTCTATGTAGCTCCACTTGCAGTGCTTGAAATTTTCTTTGGAGGGCTCTAAAACCCTCTTCTGTTACCCCAACATTTCTTCCACCATGGTTTCTTCCACCACAATTTCTTCATGGAGGAATCTTTTCTCACAGATCCACAACCACAAGTCTTGGTGTAAACTACCTCACGTTTGGTGATTTGTCTACACACTTAGGAACTCCTACTTTGATACCACTTGATGAGGGCAACACCACCCAAACCCCACAAAACACATGAATAAATACCAACATAAAAGGTGTGAGACAATAAATAACCCACTTTGAATTATTTAAAAAAAATATGAAATTACAAATTCAAAACTTACATGCTACAACCTCATGGGCTTGATTCATTACAACAAAATCAATTATGAAAGAAAAACTACTATTCAGAGCGACAATCTGCACTAATGGAGCCACCCTCTACAACCCCCTCATATCTCCTTTTATTTTACCCAATAACCACCCTAGAATGTTCTAGAAAGTGAAAATTTCCCTTTTGTTTTGGCACCAAAATTCTAGCCATTTGATTTCTAGCCTAGGAATAAATTTTAATGAAATTCACTTTTTAAAGGGGCAACTTTGAGGGGCCATAAATTTTGATTTGGGTGTTTGATTTACTATTATTGCATATCGTTGGAAATATCTCGAAGAGATCTACAATGTTCAAACCCACCATAGGTCGGTTTGTCCACTTTTCAAGCTGTCTTGGGGCCTCTAAAGTTTTATATTTTGAATTTGAAATTGCATTGGAGAAATTTCTCGGGACAAAAACTTTAATTTCTCCCAAACCATTCAAGGTATTAAGGTGATTCTTTCACAATCAGAAATGTTTTTCAACTCTACTCCTTCGGGTAAATTTTTAGGTCCAAGTGATCCCATTTAGGCCGACTTACTAAAAATAGTAAGTGGTCATTTTTCTCTATTTTTGACTTCTAACTGGCTTATACCCCTTAAGTGCCATCATGGGACTCAAAACAACTAAAGAAAATAAAGAAAATATACTTTTTGGGTGATGCAAGATTTCGCTACACCATTGGATACTCCTGCATCAAAAAATTCTTTAAGGGAAGGAGGAATGTGAGCCCTTATGCCACTAGAGATCTAGATATCCCCTTTGAGAGTGGAGTGTGCATCAACATAATCCTATGATATTTTATTGTTTGGGCCTCCACTAGTGAGGCACACCTCAACTGAAAAGCTAGGTTGTATATTGTTTTTGGTGTGTCTTTCTTGTATTAGGCCAATGACATCATTTTTCTTATTACCTTAGAAATATCAAATAACCACTTTGTCTTAATTGATTGACTATGCTTATTCTTTCCAAAATTCTCAAAAAATTACAAAATTTTCTAAAAATCCATAGAATACTATAATTGACCTGTTAAAAATCATAAATGGTTGTTCCCTGTCATAACTGTTTATCCTTTTACACAACTGTCTAAATACACAGAGATTAGAAAACTATTTTTACCTGAAATTATACAATTTCCTTACTATTATGCAATAGATCTTTTAAATTATGCAATTGAACTTAACTTTGTAATTGATTCTTAAATATGTACAATTGACTCTATTACAAATCCAATAGTAATTTGAACATAAAACTAATTTTTACTCAAAATTATGTCGAAATTGCATAAATTCCTTACTATTTCATAATTTATACTTTAAACTACACATCTGATCCTTAGAACTGTGCAATTGTCTTTGTTAAAAAATTCAAATTATAACCAAGAATTGAGCAATTTTCATAGAATTGTGTGATTGACTTTATGTATTGTGCAATTGATCCATCCTATAGCGCAAGTGATTTTGATGTTACCTGAACCTACTATCATAAAATCCTAAAAACTTCATAAACAAATTTGTGCACCGGACAAACCTAAAATATACCAACCTACAAAAACAAACTAGAGACTTAAAAATTTAATCTTTAAATCATTTATCCTATTATATTTTCATCCTTCCAATACATTCATGAGAAAAACTCAAAAATAAGTTCATATCTACACAAAAAAAATCACTCATTCATAACCAACAATCCATTATCTACCAAAATCGATCCATGTGTTATCTAGTTCTTGCATCCATTTATCTCTAGTTTGTCTCTTTTGCTTAGAATTTTTCCCTCTCAAGTAAAGGGACAAATTAGCCTATCAATGTTATACATTAGCACAAGATTTTATCTACTTCTAGGTTGAAATATTTCACACACTTATCTATTAATTTCAACTCATTATTCTAGTTCAAATTCAACATATTAAATCAAATCAAAATCATCATCTAAGATCTAGACATACTATGGAATTTTTCTTGGTCTCACCACCCCACATGTCAAACTCATCAAAGTCATAAGTCTCAAAAAATTTCTAATCTCACATCCATAATCCTAAAACATAAGATTATATCATTTGCTACACATTTATCCAATACTCAAGAGGTTATGATGTAGACCCTTAACACAAAGTCTAACATCATCTATATTATGCTTGCCATCAAAACTAATTGAACCTTTTCCATATATTTTAGCAAATGTATCATCACCAAATTTAACAAGACCTCCTTAATATTTTTCTAGTTTAACAAACTTAATTTTGTCACCGGTCATATGATTTAAGCAACCACTATCAATGATCCAGTAGTTCTTCTCCTCTCTAGCATGAAAAGTAGTCACCATATTTCTTTTAGCATCATGACCTTCTAGATAACTTTCCTTCATACATCTTTCAAAGTTAGTAGAATTAGTTTCAACATTGTAGCCATGAACAAGCATTCACTATCCTCATCATCCATATAATCAGATTCATCATCAAATATATCGGCATCTTCTTTAACATAATAACTTCTCCTAATTGTTTTACCTTTATTCTCCTTGTTTTTGTCATTTGAAGTTTTTCTTGGACATCTTGAAGCATAACAACCTATCTTTCCACAACTGAAACATTTGAAAGGTAACTTACCTATGTACTTTCTGGTACCCTTTTTCATTCTCCTCACAAAGTTTTCTTCTACATCATTAAGATCATCTTGATCTAATTCCTTAGTCTTTTTTGATTTGCTATCCTTAAAAGAAATCTCATTCTTTGCATCACTTGGACCAAATTCCCTTGATTCAAAAGGAAGATAAAGCACCATACAATTGATCTCTAGTATATTTGCTTAAATCTTGAGCTTCCTCAATAGTAGAGACTTTATGACTATAAGTTTTAGTAAGAGTTCTTAGTACCTTTTTTACCACTTCATCTTCATCAAGTTTTCCACCAAGACCTCTAATGGAATTGACAACTTCATCCATCTTATTCATGTAGCTTTTAATGTTTTCATCCTCTGACATTCACATGTTCTCAAACATGATCTTTAGATTCTACATCTTTTCCTACTTGACTTTATCATCTCCTTCATAAATACTTTGCAACTTTTTTCCAAATCTCTTTAGCAGTTTTAAGATTCATAACTTTCACAAGTTTATTAATAGAAAGACCACTTAAAAGAGCATACATTTCTTTACCATTTTTCTCTTAGGCCTTGATCTCATCAATAGTGCTCAGACCTTTTGCAAGCATAGTGTATCGTATTTCAAAAAACTTCTAAACTCCAAATCCAAGGGAGACAAGGAAACCTTCCATCCTGGTCTTCCAAAAAGCATAATCTCATCCATCAAACATATGAGCCTCCTTCTTGTGCACCATCCCAGATCTACCTCAAGCAGTTATGCTTTCTTCTAAGGAACCTTGATCTGATACCAATTGTTGAATGCACAAGACAACTGAGAGGGTGAGGTGAATTATTTGTTCATTAAAACATCAAAATCCCTTATTGACATTCAGATCCACATTAACCTTATTAACCTTTAATCTATTAAATTGATTTATCATGAAAGAAAATAACAAAAACTGAAACACATCAACACAATGTATAATAGAACACTAGATTTACATGGAAAACCAAAGAAGGGAAAAACCACAATGAGGATTAGATCACAATATAAATTAATTGCAACACCAAATACAATAGGCTCACTACCAGAGGGCTCACTACCCAAAAGAAAGAAGGTCTCACTACCAATGGCTCACTGTCATATTACAGAAAGGAAGAAAGAAGATTGTTATAGTGATAAATCCATCTCAATGCAACAAAAAATTCCACCATAACATCACCAACACCTTCACAACCTTTCTGAAGAATGTAGACACGTTCTACTCATGGATTCCAATAGTCTAACTACATTAAAGCTCATATTGTATTTCACAAATTTGTACTTCACAACTTTGCACTTCACATCATACACACCACACCTCCATTCTCCATCAGCACAACAGTTATTTATACTATCTTCAACCTTGAAAACAATCTCCAAGGTCGGATATACACCTCAACCATGCAAATCAAATTAGGTTAGTGCCAAAACATTCCCATGGTGGAAACAAATGAAGGCGAACAACACCACACCTTAACTCAGACCTAAATCTACACATACACACCATGCCACGCTTCCACAAACACCAAATCAAATCCACATTTAGTGTAAATACCCAAGGTTGGTCGAACTTGTGTAAACACCATTAAGCATTTAAATGTGTGCTTCCTTTGATCCAATGAAAACTCATGGACAATAAATATCACTTGAACACAATCAAGAATATTCCAACAATACCTTGAAATCCAACAAATTCCTTTGCAACAACTTTCACCTAAAGAACATATTCATCCTGCACAACTAGTTAACCTTCCACACACTATAACTCAAGAAACCAACTTGTGGAGCACCAAACCACAAACAACTTCAATGGAAGATATATATAAGCAATATTAGCATGCTTTCACATTCTTTCAAAACCGCAAGACTAGAAACCATACTATGGAGAAATGTGGAGCAAAACCATTTCTCCCAGACAATACTACACACATAGTCCACACACTAGTGAACACAACTTTCTCTGCATAACAATCCAAAAGAAGAAAATATGGACATAACAACTCTGAACACCTTTGATCAACATATCCAAACCACACAAGTAGATCTTCAACACATAAATAAATGTGGAGCAACACCATAACACTACTTGATGCAAGGTGTGTGCCCTTGGTCTCCTTGTGCTATGCAATGCAGCTCATGACATGGCTTAACTTCATCCTATGGATTCATTAACTCTAGTGATTGTATCACACATTAACAGGTTGATATTTTGGTGCAACGATAACTTTATGTGCAACAATTGGTATCATAGCTTGGGTCATAGGTTTGAACCCCTCGCTTATGCTGGGGGGATTGTTGCAAGGTGTGCACCCTTGGTCTCCTTGTGATGTGTAGCACAAAACTTGGGTTTGTGGCATGGCTTAACCACCTCTTATGGATTCATTAACTATGATAGTTTTATCAAACATTAATAGGTTGATCTTTTGGTGCAACAACAACCATCTATGCAACACTACTCTATATGCCAGAGCACTTCTCAACCACACTATTTTCTCTTTTATTCAAAATTTCTTAAAATCACTTGGAAACCAAGCACCACAAACACATTCTAATCATCTGCAATACTTCCTCATCACTACCAAACCAACTAAAATATAGCAACTCAACCATACACATTCTTATCAAAGAAACACTAGAGATTGAGACTAGTGATACTACTAATGGCAACATAATGCAACTATTCAAAGTATCATCAAGATTTGCATCTATGAAAAAACATAGGTCTATTGACATTAATGACAACAAAAACTACTCATACTTGCAACAAGGATTTCCCATCCACTCAGATTCTCTTGCATCAAACACACCAGGTAAGAAGAAATGTTTTATGAATTGAAAACTCATGACCATTTGAAGACCATATGTTTGTTTTGGATCTACCATTCTTCTTTATTTTTCAAAAAAAATTCTTCACCTTTCCTTGAACCTTCACGTCTCTCCCTTCTTTCATCCTTCCTCTCTTTCTCCCTCTCTTTGAAGATGGAGATCTATGTCTCATAGGAGGTGGCAAAGGGGCACTCACTATTTTTCACAGTCATGGGAGAAGAAGAGGAGTGATAATTAAGGGATAATGACCATTTGGAGGTTTAAAGGATTTTGATGGTTCCTTCCTTTTTCTAATCATCCCCCAACCATCTATCATAATGACATCTTTATATGATGAAGACTTATCAATCTTGTTAACATTCCCTTCAAACCTATTTTATTTCAATTGAGAAACTTTAGGCATAATATAAAGCTGGGAAAGCTTTGGAAAATATTATGTACTGGGAGAAGCATTTGTTTGGGGCTGAATATATTTTTTTCCTTATAGGACATCTCTAATCAAATGGTTGTCCTAGCGACAAAAAATCATGTATTAGGTTTGTTCAAATACACTAGTGGTTGATAAAAATCAAATCCTAGACCTAGATTAATTTGATATTTTTTCATAATTGGATAGTTAGGTTCATCTCTACATAGAATCTAGGGTGAACTCTGAGGCTAGAAACTTTGTCTACATGTTTTTACACCATAAAAATCTTCCAAGTTTTGACATAATATTCCTTAGAAAGGGTCTGAAAGCAAGGTTCAAAAATGATAACTCTATCCACATAGGATATTTGGATCTATAAGGACCTTTAGGGTGAAAACCCAATTGCTAGGCCCACAAGTAACAAATTTGGCTGCATATAACCCAAGTGCCATATTGAAGCACAACTTGTGCATAATCAAGTGATTTAAATTTACAAGACACGTACCCTTTCCTTAGCCCTCTCAAAGTTTCAATTTACCAGCCTCTATTTTCCCAATTTATTTTGGACCATTTGTAAATTTTAGTTTCAACTAGGATTTCTCTTAGAAAGAATGGAATAAAAAATCTATGTTGGCATTTAGCTATACAATCAACCACATCATCGAGAAGTAAAAATTCTACAATTTTAAATCTGAATCTCTAGTTTGGTGTTCCACTTCTCCTTCCTTAGTTGTCTTAGAGGATTCATCTTCCTTATCTCCACCCAAACCAGTTTTCATCATTTCACCAATCTTGACCTCTTTATCTTTCATTGAAATTGGGGTTTAATCTATTTGGATGTCATCCAACATTTCAGTTTGAACCCCTGCTTTTTGAGCTTCTATTTTTAATCTCATTTTTGAGCCCACACAAAATTGTGTAATGGGATGATTAAAAACCATGCTAGGGTACCAAAAATATTCTTTGGACCATGCGTAGCTTCTTTGGGACCTCTTAACTCTGACTTCAAAATAGATGAACATTCACACAAATATTTAAATAAAAAATGTACCAAAAATAGTGAACTACGTGCTAGGGATCGGGGTAGAGCTCACATAGAATGAAATATCTAGCTTTGAACCCACCCACTTTGTTATGCTTTCCTTTTTATAATAAAAACACCAGAAAGTGTGCTAGGAAAAATATTAATATTGGTGTTTATAATATCTAATGATACCAATATTAATACTCTTAATTACAATATTTAATTTTAATATCTTAATTAGATATTGTAATTAAGAGTATTAATGATGGTGTTATTAGATATTGTTGTTAAAATTAATAATAATGGTAGTAGTTATAATATTAATATTAATATAGAGATAAATATTAATATTAATATTATTTACTTACAATGTTAATGATAATTTTGAATGTAAAATAAATATTAATATTACTATTAATAAAAGCAATCAATATTGCCAATAGTGTCATAGTATGATGGTTAAGTTGTGGTGTTATTCTTGTCATCAAGGTTCAAACCCCACTGGGTTGTAATTGTTGAATGTTTAAATTGGGGATGAGGTCCCCTATTTGTGACCTCATTGGTTCATAGCTTCAGGTCAAAAGCATTTACCCTTTTTTTAAAAAAGAAATCAATAACATTAATAAAAAAAAATCTTAGAATTGGAGATAATATTACTATTAATGTTATAGGGTGAAACTATCATCAATAATAAATGGTAGCATTAGAAGAGATCATACTAATTGTACATGATATCTATATTATTACTAAACGACGACAAGATTGTGATATTAGATTAGATAATCAAAGAAGATTTCCTTCTCTCAAAATACCAAGTTAATAGTATCTCAGGTATTAATAGTGTATATGCATGTAATTCCATTAAAGGTAATAAGAGAAATGAAGTCAATCAAATTAGATTTTATTATTATTATCTCAATGCTAGACATAGTTCTTTATCCACCTGACTACTTGTACTCTCACACATCACTCTTGATGATGTACCAAAGGTGTTTAATGTACGATCTTCATTTTTTGATGCACCAATTTTCTATCATGTGCATGTATGGTTGGTGACTTTCTAGTGTTTATACGATATTCTTTTAAAAAAATTGATAGTTGTGTTTTTTCCCTATGTGAGATTTAGGGCATGAAAAATATCTAAATCGAATCATTATGTTTATTACAAAATGGATGATGATAATTTCCTTGAACTATCACATTATACATAGATTGCATGTTATTCTTTGGTAAAAATAAGGATATGATTTGTATTTTGAAGTCTTATATTTTAACATAATTTTGAATTGAAATTGGGAGTAGCCAAGTGAATATTGGGCATGGAGATCAGAAGAGAGAAAATAGAAATATTTGGTTGGGATAGAGAAAGTATTTTAAACTCAATGTTGGAGAGATTCAACATGTTATTTTGTAGGTTTTTGAGTGTTCCTATTTCAATAAGACGGGTTATTTGTAGAGTACCATCCATCTACACCAAATGAGAGGTAGGACATGGATCAATTAACTTATGCTAATTCTATTGGGATTTTGATGTATGTTATGGTCTATACAAGGTTGGACATTTCCCCAAAAGTGAGTCCTTGGAAATTTAGGGATAATCTTGAGTGAGATCATTGGAATATAGTTAAGAGGGTATTTAGATATTTTTGAGACACCTCCAAGTACTCAATTTTTCATCTTAGTCATTCTAATGGGACTAACACTTAGTGGATATTCCTAAATTTATGAATTTATATTAGGAGGGTGATGTTAATAGTAGAAGATCTAGTAATAGTTATGTTTTCACTTTATTTAGTGTTGCTAGTAGTTGGATGAGAAAATGACAAGTTGAGGTCACTTTATCCACTACAAATGAAAAACAAATAGTATTTACTTGTGCTTATAGGGAATCTGTTTGGCTTAGATTATGATTAGATTGGGTTGATTCAATGATCTATCATAGTTCTTGATTTATGTTTTCACTATATTATACATTACCCAAGTAATAGAAATCTTGAGTTTTCTCATTCCAAATCCTAGTAGGGATCATTGGGTGGTAGGGAAGAGGGTATTTAGATACTTATGATGCGTTGTAGAGTATTTTTTTCCTATTAGGATGGTGATGAGGGCCACACCACCTGAAACCCACACAAATCACAACTATAGATACCAACACAGAAGATGCGAGACAAAAAATAACTCACTTTCAATTATTTTTAGAAAATGAAATTATAGATTCAAAAATTACAATGCTACAACCTCATGGGCTCGATTCATTACAACAAAGTCAACTCTGAAATATATTATTTGGAGCCACAATCTGCACTAATGGAGCCACTTTTTACAACCCTCACTTATCCCTTTTTATTTTACCTAATAACTGGCCTATAATGTTCTAGAAAGTGTAATTTCCCTTTTGTTTTGGTGCCAAAAGTTTCTCCATTTGATTTCTTACCTAGGAAGATATTTTAATGAAATTCACTTTTTAGTGGGGTAGCTTCGTGGGGCCATAACTTTTGATTTGGGCATCCAATTTTCTATTACAATATATCATTGGAAAGCTCTCAAAGAGATCTACAATGTTGAATCCATCAGAGATCGGTTTGTCCACTTTTCAAGTTATTTCGAGGCTTCAAGGTTTTCATATTTGAATTTGAAGTTGCATTGGAGAAATTTCTCATGATGAAAACTTTAATATCTCCCACACCGTGCAGGGTATTGAGATGATTCTTTCACCACCAGAAATATTTTTCAATTTCGCTCCTTGGGGTAAAATTTCAGGTCCATACGAGCCCGTTTAGGCTGACTTACTAAAAATAGTAAGTGACCATTTTTTTCCTTTTTTGACTTCTAACTATCTTACACCCCTTAAGTGCCATCATGGGACTCAAAACAACTAAATAAAATAAGAAAAAACATTTTTGGGTGATGTAAGATTTTCCTACACCACTGGATGCTCCTACATTAGACACCCAAGGTAATTTGAAAAGTGACCTTGTTACTTCTCAGGAGTTAGAGGGAAACCAAGACAGTTAACCTTAGCCTCAGACAACCATAATGAATCTTCAATAGGCCTTCCTCTCCACTTCACCAAGTACTCTGCATATTTCCTATTTCTTGTGCTTCTATCCACATGACTATCCAAAATTTCTTCTATCTCCTCCTTTTTTGAAGTAGGTGCTAGAATATTCCAATGTGCTTCTATTATTTCTTCATCAATTCCTCCTTCATGATATTATGTTAAATTTGAAATGTTAAACAAAGGTTAAATATGAATTTTATTAGGCAACTCTACCTCATATGCATTTCCTGAATCATGCTTCTTCAGGATCTTGCATGGTCCAAACTTCATCTTTAACTTTTTGTATGTACCAACTGGAAACCTTTCCTTTCACAAATGAACCATGGCTTTATCTCCTATGTAGAACTCCTTATACCTCCTTTTTTGACTTTCCTTAGCCTTATCTTGCGAGTTCACCTCATTGATATGTTTATTCACCTCTTCATGCAAATTCTTCAAGTGCTCGACAAAATCTTCAGCCTCAACAGTACTCTTCTCCCCCTTATCAATCTTTCTCAGTTCAGAAGCAATTATGGGAATACTCCCATACACAATCTGGAATGGTGATTTACCAATGCTCTTATTGATAAAATTATTGTAAGAAAAATTTGCCTATGGTATAATAAAATCCCATCCCTTGGGCTTATCTCCTACTAAGCATCTTAGCAAGTTACCCAAACTCCTTTTCACCACCTATGTTTGTCCATCAGTTTGTAGATGGTGTACAAAACTAAACTTCAAATTTGTCTTCAACTTCTTCCATAATGTCCTCCAGAAATAACCAATAAATTTGGTATCTCTGTCTAAAACTATACTCTTCGGTAGACCATGTAGTCTCACCACCTCTTTGAAAAAAAACTCTGCAATATGAACAACATCATTGTTCTTATGATATGGAATTAAATGTTCCATCCTTGAAAATCTATCCACCACCACAAATATGGAATCATGCCCTCTCTATGTCCTTGGCAAGCCAAGAACAAAATCCATGCTAATATCCTCCCATGGCCTCTCAAGTATAGGTAATGGCTGATACAATCCAATATTCTGACTTGTTCCTTTGCCATCTGACATACTTTGCAACTTTGTACAAACTTCTTCACATCTTGTTGTAATTGTGGCCAGTAATAATTCTCACTAACAAGAGAAATGGTCTTACCTCAATCGAAATGTCTAGCCAATCCTCTAATATGCTTCTCCTTGATTAGATTCTCTCTCATAGAACTCCTTAGAATGCACAATTGGCTTCATCTAAACAACATCTTATCTTGGATTAAGAAATCCAATCATCTTTTCCTATCCAATATAACAGGTTCCAAACAAGCCTTCCAAGCTTCTACAAATTATGGATCTTCAAGATACAAACTCTTGAGTTCATTGAACTCAACAACCTCTATATTAATTTCTATCAACAAATTTTACTTTCTACTTAAGGCGTCTACAACTTTGTTTGACCTTCCACTCCTATGTGTAAAAAAAAATTATAACTCTACAAAAACTCAACCCATTTTAAGTGCCTTTGATTTAACTTTCCTTGAATTTTGAGATATTGCAAAGCATGGTGATCAGTATATAAAAAAAAATTCTTTTGGAAACAAATAGTGTCTCCATTTCTTCAAAGCCTCAACTATAGCATAAAACTCTTGATCATATATATCATATTTCTTCTTAGCATCATTCAACTTCTCACTAAAATAGGCAACAAGCTTACCTTCTTAACTCTAAACAACTCCTATGACAGTGCCTCTAGCATCACAATCTACTTGAAAGACCTTATTGAAATGATGAAGTGCCAAAATAGGTTGCTATGTGACTTTCTTCTTTAACATATCAAAACTCTTTGTTGCTCCTATAGTCCATTTAAAAAAAATTCTATCCCCTCTCATTGCTTCAGTTAGAGGTGCACAAATATTGTTGCAATTCTTAATAAACTTTCTGTAAAAGCTTGCTAGACCATGAAATGATCTTACCTCTATAATAATCCTTTGGGTAGGCCATTCAATGATAGCTCTCACTTTCTCTGGATCCATTTTAAGACCCTCTGTTGAGACAAAAAACCCTAGATACACCAACTCCCTCTTCACAAAACTACATTTCTTCAAATTAATCAATAGCTTCTCCTCCCTTAGCTTCTCAAAAACTCTTTGAATATGCATCAGGTACTCCTCCAATGTCTTACTAAAAATCAGAATATCATCCAAATAAATAATAATAATTTTTCCTAAAAATTCTTTCAATACCTCATTTGTAAGTCGTATTAAATGTGCTTGATGCATTAGTTAGCCCAAAACGCATGACTAACCACTTGTACAAACCCTCCTTGGTTTTGAAGGTTGTCTTCCATTCATCTCCTTCTCTAATTTGGATTTGGTGATATATGCTCTTTAGATCTATCTTCATGAAGTACTCAGCTCCACTCAAACAATCCATAATGTCATCCATCCTTGGCAAGGGAAATATATACTTGATGGTGATCTTGTTGATGGCTTAGGAGTCTGTACACATCCTCCATTCTCCATCCTTCTTTGGTGCTAGTACTATAGGTATTGCACATGGTCTCAAACTCTCTCGAATCAATCCCTTCCACAACAATTCTTGCACTTGTCTGTTCAACTCTTCATTCTTTGCTAGAGTCATTCGATGGGCTTCCTTATTTGGAAAACTAGCTCCAAGAATCAGATCCATTTGATGACTAATCTTCCTTACTGGAGGAAAACCTTCAGATACGTTATCAGAAACAATATCTTGAAACTCATTCAACAAATCAAAAGCCTCTATCGGTACCTCATTAGTATCTTCTTTATCAACTCTAGGGATCAATGCAAAACACATATGCTCATGCCCCATACCTTCTAGGAAATTTCTTCCATCAACAAAAAAAATTCTTGCATTACTGCATACCTTTTCCTCTGTGTCTTTCAAAGGCTTCAACTTATGACGAACTCCATCCTTTGTCAAAGAATAGGTGTTGGCATGTCTATCATGTACTTTTCACTGATCAAACTGCCACAGTTTGCCTAACAACATATGAAAAACATCCATAGGTATAATATCACACAATACCTCATCATGGTAATTTCCAATCTTGAACTTTACCAGACATTTTTTATTTACCAAAGCTTTATGGTTCTTCTACAACCAAGCAATCTGGTATGGATTCAAATGCCTTCTTCTCTCCAACCGCAACTTACTAACCATCTATTTTGAAACAAGGTTATCGGTACTACCTCCATCAATAATAACATTGCAAAATTTACCTTCACACTTACATCTGGTTTGAAAAAAATTCCTCCTTTGAGTCGGTTCCTTCTCCTCATTCAACAAGGCTCTTCTAGTAACAAGAACCTCTCCACTTTTTGCATCCTTAGAATGTGAAGACTTAGCATCTTCATCTACATGTGCAACTCATGCATTACCATCAGGTCTTCTATTTGTCCTTCCTTGATGTCAAGGACACTCATAGGCTCTATGTCCTTCTCCAAATTGGAAATAGGTACCACGAAAGCCTCCTCTTCCTGGTCCTCATCCAGATCTACCTCTTCCTCTTTGGTCTCCATTATTCCGATCACGAGGATAGTAGGTGTTATATCCTTTCTAGTTATAGTTACTACTAGATCCTCCACCCTTCTTTTGATCTTCATTTTCACCTCCATATGACCGTCCACTAGTCTTTCCACCACGACCCCCACCTCTTTGCTTGCTTTCAAATCTTCTATTCAACTTTTCTTCTACCTTCAAAGCAAACTGGTATGCATCTTCAATGGTAGACATTCTTACCAAACCCAACTCTTCTTGAATACCTGGCTTCAACCATTTATTTAACAGGAAAATTTCTCCTTATTCACCTCAAAATGGCCTATTCTAATCAAGACATGGTAGAATTCTTTTGTATACTCCTTGACGGATTTTCCTACTTGTTTCAACCCTTGCATCTTCTTCAACAAATCTAGCTCATAATCCATAGGAATGAACTGTCTTTTTTATTTGTGCACCATATGATCCCATCTTGTTATTTTCTCTTTTCCTCTTTGATTTATTTCTATTTGTACCTCTTTCCATCAAATATTCACATGACCCTTTAGCTTGGTCTTTACAAATTTGACCCTCTTAGGATCTTCCACCTCATACTCAAAGTACTCCTCCATATCGTTGATCCAATCAATCAACTCTTCTGGGTTAAGATTTCTAGAAAATGTAGAAATGTCAATCTTTGGCCTTTTCCCAATCTTAGAGATGGCCTTAAATAATCTAACTTGCTCTAGATCTACTGCATCTTGTTCTTCTTCAAATTGTTCCTCATTTTCAGCTTCATATTCACTTTCATATGTCCCTCTTCTTGGCTCAAACCCTTGATGCAAATCCTCTTGTAGTGCTTGAACTTGTCTTTGTAGGGCTCTAAAACCCTCTTCTGGTACAATAAAATTCCTCCACCACCACGGTTTCTTCACATAGGCATTCTGATCACTTTTCTCATAAACCCGCAACCACAAGTCTTGGTACAAACTACCTCACATTCGACGATCTGTTTACACACTCAGGAAAACCTGCTCTAATACCACTTCATGAGGGACACACCGCCTGAAACCCACACAAATCACAATAATATATACCAACACCAAAGATGTGAGACATATAATAACTCACTTTTAATTATTTTCAAAAAATGAAATTACAGATTCAAAACTTACAATGCTACAACCTCATGGGCTTGATTCATTACAACAAAATTAACTCTGAAATATATAATTCAGAGCCATAATGTGCACTAATGGAGCCACTTTCTACAACCCCCACTTATCCCTTTTTTATTTTACCCAATAACCACCCTTGAATATTCTAGAAAGTGTGACTTTCCCTTTTTTTTTGGTGCCAAAAGCTCCACTATTTGATTTCTTTCCTAGGAAGATATTTTAATGAAATTCACTTTTTAGTGTGGTAGCTTCGCAGGGCCATAACTTTTGATTCAGGTGTCCGATTTGTGAGTTGTTTCAAAGATCAATTTGTCCACTTTTTGAGCTATTTCGAGGCTTCTAAGGTTTTCATATTTGAATTTGAACCTACATTGGAGAAATTTCTCGGGACAAAAACTTTAATATCTCCTAAACCATGTAGGCTATTAAGACAATTTTTGCCACCAAAAATATTTTCTCAGTTTCACTCCTTGGGGAAATTTTTCAGGTCCATACGAGCCCATTTAGGTTGACTTACTAAAAATAGTAAGTGATTGTTTTTTTCCTTTTCTGACTTCTGACTGTCTTACACCTTAAGTGCCATCATGAGACTCAAAACAACTAAAAAAATAAGAAAAAACATTTTTTTGGAGTGATGCAAGATTTCCCTACACCACTGGATGTTCTTGCATCAGATGGTAATTTAAGTATTTTGTAGCAACAATTAGAGGATCTACAAGAGACCTAAAATTAACCTTTAAGAGTGTCATGAGCTACTTAGAGCATAGTTGTGTTTGTGGTACCTACAAAGGACATATATATGACACTAAACTAACCCATAGAGTGAAAGGAATAAAGGTACATGGAAATGTTTACTATGCTAAAATTTTAGAAGTTTCAATATTTTAATAACTATAAAAAGAAAAAGACACATATAAACATAAAATACACAATATATCATAACATAGGTGTACATAGGGAAAAACCTTCTAGGAGAAAATCCACATTCAAAAGTAGCCCAATGTGTTGTTAAATAAATAACACATTCTCAATACACTTGCAAAGAATTCCTTCATAAGAGTATCACCAACCAAAGATCTAGAGGAATTTTGGTAGGCTATCAATATCTTTAAAATACTTCACACAATCTCCATATCAATAACCTAATCTATATAAGAGATTCAATACATGAGAATATAAAATGGCAATTAGAAAACCAAGAGCTAAAACCACCTGAAAAAGTGGCACCCAAATCATTATCTTAGAAATTGAATTCTAAAATCTCAAGATTAGTCCACAGACTAAAAATATCATACTTTTTCTACTTGTCATAACCTTATTATAATCTACTCACCAAATTTGGCATTCTATTGTCTCTAACCAAAGATGCCATATAATGTGTCATAAAACATACCATAAGTTGGTCAAGAAGTGTAAATTCCCCTTATAGCTCTTTCATGTGTCTAAAATGTTTTTATATTTCCTATGCAAAATTTTGGTAGCAATAACCTTTGATCTAGGAGGCCGATTGGACCTATTTTGACCAAAAATCAACTCTATATGCTAGAAATTGAGTTTTTTGTTTTATAACCTAATAATTGCATTTTTTTGTAATTTTAACACTAGGAACAAGTTTGAGACACATTTTATAATGTAGAGGACCTATAACTAAATTTCAACACTCAATGAATATTAAAGGATACGTGGAGTTACATGTTTAGCCTATTTAGAGGTGTATTGAGTTGCATGAGAAAGATACATGATGTAGTCTTATGATAGAGTATATGGTAGTTATTCATGCCTATAATGATTCCATTTTTCTTGAGAATATGTTCTAATGTAGGGCTAAGTCCAAGAATAGTGAATGTTCATTGTGACAATTGGAGTGCCATTAGTGTAGCAAAGAACCAACATGCATAGGGAAAATATTGATGTCCAATACCATTTTATTTAAGATATGGTATAGGATAAGAGGGTTATCCTAGACAAGGTTGAAACTTTAAAGAATGTTGCAAATGTATTAATAAAGCTAGTAAGTATAGAGAAGTTCAAATGGTGCTATGGACTCCTAGCAACTAGATGACAATAGTGGAGTTCCCTTTAATCTTGCATGGTTTTTGACAAGTGAGAGAATATTGGGAAAGGCGTCTTAACATGCATTCCTAATGTTACATATTTAATTTTATTATTTCATCCTCACATGAGAATTAGGGAATCCCACTTTGAGGTGACAGTCTTTTCCACATGTAAGCCATATTTGATTGTGTGTAAGGATTTTTTAGAGTATCTAATGTTATTATGATGTTTAGGAGCATATATCATGACATAGTAAAATTTGGGAGTTACTTATGATAGATTTTATTATGTGTAAGATAATGATTATGGGGGATACGTTATAATATTGATTGAAAGTATGAGTGTTAGGATTTACAAGCAGACCAAAGCAATTGAAATATCATCAATTATAATGCAGATTGCAAATATAAAAAAATAATTACACAATAACACCAAATTTAATGTGGTTCACCCAATGTGGGCTACATGAACCAAGAAACAATCATCCCTAATTCTAAGCACTCATGTTGCCTTGCCTCTTGACCTTTCACATTCATAGTCATTCAAAAAATAAGCTCATTTTAGTGGTTTTACAAAAAGAAAATTATAACCAAAACAATAACTAAATCCTTTATTAAAATATGAACCCCTTGCACCACCTTGCAAATTAATTTGAGGTCAAAATGTGATTGCCAAAGTCACCAAAAAGTTAACATAGCATTATTAGTTGCCACATATAAAAGATGAGAGTATTATGAAGTATTTCATAAAGCATATTTGGTGAATAAGTTGAAATTTTGACTATGATTTAAGTTATGATAGTTGTAATGAATATCCTTAAATAGCACAGAATTTAAACTTGGTATGGGGCATTAGAATTTGGGCCATGGAGTTTAGGTTCCATATCCCTTGCATGTTGGCTTATGGTTTTACAAAACTATTGGATGGTTTCCTATTGATGTCTCTTCTATTTAATTGGGTTCTAAATGGAGTTTTCTTAATGTGTAACAAAATGTCATTAGGCTATCAAAATTCTAGGATCTAATGTTGGTGATACTCCTAGAAGGGCATGTGCCTAAAGTTTTATGTAACTATATTATCATTGTAATATAATTAGTTTTTTACTTTGGAGTCTGGTTTCTTTCTCCCAAAAGGGTTTTCCCCACTTATGCCTCTATGTAATGGTTTTGTGAGTTACATGTCTATTATAAGTGCAATTTTTACCATTAGAAACTATTAGATCTGGTCTTCTATAAATTTTCTATCCTTGTAGATTAGCATAGGAAGCATTTTCACACCTTAGTTTCCTTTCATCAATTTCCCATATTTGGTTTAAAGAACTTAGATATATAAAAAGAAGATGCCAAGATAAAGACATGCTCTTAAAGAGGAAACAATATATGAGGATCCAAAATTCTAGAAATGAAGCATTGAGGATGTTTCAAATATTATCTTAAATAATCAAGTAAAACTACTAAACCACTCAAGACTGCTAGGGCATAATCAAAACCATCTCAACAATTTATAAATTAATGTGGAAATTTCACAATTGATAGCTATAAAAAGGGTAGTTCTATCATGGCTCAAAAATAAGGTAAATAATAGTATCATGAATCAATTTTTTTAGGGTGGTACCTTGAGCTCTAGCTAAACTAGGTTCTGAAAGATGGCCACCTTAGCTAGAATATCATGTAGAAAGATGAAGTTAATGTTGGATAGAAAGCTTGGTAAGGATTTCCTAGGAGGTTCAACTAATAGGATATGATCTAGGAATCAAGATAAGTTGCCAATATTTTATGCCATAATGGATTAGAATGGGTAATCATCATTAAACACTAAACATTGAACTAGGTTACGACGTGAAAAATGGGTACTTATAGTGTAATCCATCACCGCCCTTTACAAAAATTAGATGTTTATTTAAAAAAAATATACACATTTTGAATTTGTGAAGAGGAACATATTGATATGGAAAAGTCCAATCTTACTCTCCATAATTCCAACATCTACAAGATAGAGTGCTCTTATGCAATCCCCTATAGAAACAAAATGCTCTATCAACACTAGGACTAATTAGTATCATGGAAGGTATTTCCTTATATAATGTTCATGCTTGACATTGAGGAAGTGGAAGATGATATCCATGATATGATTGGTGAAAACCTATTTTTTGTTTCTCCTAGAGCCATGTACCCCTCCAAGTTGGTGTCCATCTTCCTATCAAATGTGATGGACCTCCTCCAATGCTTGGTTCTCCTCCATTGCCTAGCTTTCAAGTATGTTAAAGAGGTTTTCATCTTAAAGGAAAGGTTTCTCTTTGTTGTGCAAAACTATGAACCTAGACTTTGGTTTAGCTTTGGTAAGAGGTTTATTCCCCCTTGAGGAATGTGAAATTTATTGTGGCAGTGAAATGCATTTTTAATGCATTTAATTGTGGCCTACAAAACAATTTTGTGTGTGTTGCTTCAAATTTCCTTGACTCCCATGTGGGTTCGTTGAGTGATGCCCTTGTTAAAAGGGAAAAATATGTTTTAATTCTCTTCTCTTCTTGCTTAATTTGGGTCCTCTTAGTGTGGGGATGGGTGGTGTTGTAGATAGAGCTTCTAGTTCAGATGATGATGAAGATATCATAATGTTCAATTAACCTATGGTGTTCTATCATATAGTTGGCTTTTTGGGCATTGTTTCTACATTTGATTGTGGTTTCTCTTGACTATTTTTTGGCGATCCAATATGCCACCCTCTATAAATGTGTTCTTTGTATTTTCTACAACTTTATGTATTTTGTTAAATATTTAATATATTATAGGTTTTCTACACCTATATATATATATATATATAGAGAGAGAGAGAGAGAGCATGGTGTAGATATTAAACATGACTATAATGAAAAATCTACTTTTGTTGAAGAACCATTCCATACAAAACAACACATTTACTTAGAGTCCACTCAATTCTTAGTTAAATAAGATAATTATTACAAAACCAAAGGGTAAAAGCACAAAGTTGTGTCATACTTTCAACCAACTTATCAGCATAACTTAATTTAAGTATTTCTAACTAAAAATCAATTTTGGTCAAACATATGATCTAGTAAGATTCATTCTAGCTAAGTTAGATACTTCCACAACTTTCTCAACTAAAATTGTTGGCTAAAAATATATGGAGCACCACTTTTAAAGTCCAATTTACCAAAAAAATAAAATTATTTGAAAAACTTGAAGTTTCACTAACTCCTACTAATGTAAATAACATTTTTAAAAAAATATAAAAATACCCTTTTGTAGATCCATAATGTATTATCAAAAATATTTTATTTTAATAATTTAATAATTATTTATATTTTATTTTTTATTTTACTAAAATAGGTTATCAACACAAAATATTAGGTTGATTACATGCCAAAAGAAAATATTAAAACTTATTAAAAAATAAAAAAATATGATGCACTAGATAAAAGAATCTATTTCCAAGATGGTATATTTTTTTTCCATTTTAGATAAATATTTAATATGAAAGTTGACGTTCGATGGAAACAGTTATTTTTTGATTCATGCACATTTTAATATTTATTTAAAAATATATATTTATCAAAATTGGAAAAAAATATCTATGCACTAAAATTTCAAGTTATAAATACACACAAAAAATTTGAAAGAAAAAAAAAAATTACTATAAAAAGTTTGACGTGTCATGCAACTTTATTTTTTAACATTTTAAAACTAATTTAAAATAATTTTTTTTTAAAAAATAAATACAAACATAAAATATACTAAAAAATACATATTTTACTATTTTACATTATCACTCACGCTTACCTATCTTATTTGATCATTACACTTTCGTTGAAAACCCCTTTTTTTTTTTCTCTATTGAATTTCTATTTTCCTTTTTATAGTTATCATTTTACATCTTTCCTATGAATCTTTCGTTTGTTTATATCATTATTTTTATTCTATGTTATGTCACCTTTACATTACTCCTACATTTGTTCTTATCCATTAGCTTATCATCATCATTTTTTCCAATTTATCATTATTTGTTGTCATCTTCTCATTCCTTGTGTTGGCTTGGTTCCTCAATTTCAAAGTTTGCACTTTATTTAGAATTAAATCTGTTATCCATTTATTAAAATAATTGTCTCTATGCTAACACATAAATTAATATAAATAGATATAAAAGCTTAGGAAAATGGAAACTTTATTAAAGGTAAATTCTTAGTAAGGAACTCTAAACTTTATTCACGTGCTCTTTTGTTTTATTTATTTTTTAAATCCTTTATTTATTTATGGTTACAACAAAGACAACACATTAGTGATATATTTTAAAGGTGAAATTGTGGAATCCAACAAGGGCCATCATTTCAACTTTATTTAAGAGTTTTCCTTTTCAAATCTTTATTTATGTCCTGGTTGGAACATCTTTAACTTCATTGGCAATGATGATCACAAGCTGTCATTGCTTATTTATTTGTCTTGGTATCATTAACCAAAGCTTTATATTTATTATATTTATATATAGCATGGACGGCAGCATAAGAATTAATGGTAGTTTAATAATTTTTAATTTCCAATGTTGTTATTGTTCACACTAAACATTCACAAATGTATGGAGATGATTTATGTTTAGGTTTGGTTGGCACAAGCTAATTATGGCTAAAAGAGCATATCAAAATTAATGGAATGTTAAAATTAAATAATAGTTATAATGGTGAAATTTGTCTATTTATTCATGTCAATTTTTATTTAAATTTCAATCAATTTTAATGGAATTATATATATATTTGTCATATTTTTGGATAAAATTGGGTTTAATTTTTCATGTTGTTATTCATTTTTAGTCATAAGTTCTTTCATACTTAGCTTCATCTTATTCATATTTGCACACATTTCTATGTATTTGACATTCGTTCTACCTAATATTTCCCACTAGATCTAGACATTCATTCTTTGCCTAGATCTTACTATTTCCATGTCTCAAGTCAATCCCATAGGCACAAATACATGGATCTAACCCTTGAAATTTAAAATTTTAAACTGAAATTTTGGTCCACTCTTGTCCATTCCTTTATTTCCTCGGGGTGACTTGTTACACAATGTTTAGTATGATTTAGGGTTGTGTACTTGTATTTAAAGGCATTTAATTAAATTCATTTTAACATTCTCTCATATAAAAAATGCATTGAAAATTATTCATATTTAAGGACAAGCATGCTAGGGAATACTTTGATTGAAGCCTACAAAGAAGCTAATTCTCCATCTCGTCATTCTATAACATTTGCATGTCTAGAGACTATTGTTGTTGATTATTTTAGTGACCATAAAATCCTACCCTATCAAGTGGTTCAACCTAAGAGAACATTGTTGGCAATATGATTGGCATTGATGCCAAAGGGCATCATAGGGCAATCATGGTGGTCATTGATGTTAGTGGTCACCAGCACAAAAATATTGTTTGTAGTTGCATAGTGCAAGTCCTGAAAAGTTGCAAATGTTGTCTAGCAACATTACAAAAGTTGCACAAATGTTGCATAGTCTTGCAGAAGGAAGGTGCAGGTAGTTTAGAAACATGAAATGCTTACATGTGTCCTTGATTGATGTTTACAAAGAAAAGGCTACCACATGACGTATGCGAGATAGATGGTGCATTTCCACCATTTCACAGAAAGATTCATGGGTCCTAGTGTTGGCTAGGCAAGAACACAAGATATTGACATGTGTCTTGGATGATGTTTGCAAAGCACAAAGGCTAGTCACTTCAGATCTATGATGCATATTCAAAAGAAATTTGAAAGAACCGTGCATTATAAAAATAAAGCATATTGAACAAAGACCATTAAATCATGGCATAAAATTGTAGATCTATGACTAGTATTTAAAGATTTGATTCTCTCAATGGTTAAGTAGTGGAACTCTCAGTTAAGCGGTGAATCTCAACATAAAGGACAAAATTGATTGCAAGAATTTCTCTAGCTATATTTTTATTGGTGATTGAAATGTATGGATGATGTCATTAAGGTACAAACAGTTACAAGATCTATAATAGATAAATCATACAAATATGGTCATTTAATGTGTATCAAATCTAGGGTTTGATACATGCTAAAATAGAAAAATATAGAGAATTGTGGTGGTGGTGCATGGATCAAGGAAAAGAAGTCTTGTTGGTTAAGATAAAATGAAGAAGAGTCTAGCAAAATAGAGGTAATGTTGAGAGACCTAGACCGAAAGTAAAGATATAGCATCTAGGACACACATTCAGTGTGAGGAGAGAGAAGAGAAGAGAGGTATGTTGATAAAAATTTAGCATTAGAAAGAGGAATTGCTCCTACCATTGTAGAGAATAAAAGGATGCTCTAAAGAGTAGTGAGTAGAGAAGAGAAGAAGAGAATGAATAGTTGCAAAACAAGTTTGTAACATAGAATTGGATTTAGTTTCAAATTATTTGTAATCAAGAGTTGTAGCTACATAAATCCATTTGGTTGGTGCCATTTGAAACAAAGAAAAAGAGTGTTGTTGGGTTAGAGATCAATATGAATGGATCACTATTTTTCTAGGGGATGTTTCATTCAATTATGAAGGTCAAAATGCATAAATAACAATAAGAAATGACTCCTAACTATTATAGCAATAGTGAGGGGAGTTTTGAGAGGCTGAAACAATGTGTACTTTATTGAAAACTTACTATTTTTAGGTCACAAAGGACTCATTCGCCTTTACTTTAGTGAATGGGTCCCTATTAGGGATTTTAAAAATTGAGATCTGGGTTCTATTCCTTGAGATTTGCACTTCCAGCTCCTCGGTACTTAGCTCCCAAAAACTTGAAACAAATTTTGTAGCCTTGTTTTTGTGTTGCTTGCAATATGAATGACAACTTTTGTAACTTGAAAATTTTGACAATTTTTCTCCAATCTTGCTCTCCACTTAATCTTCAACCTAAAAACTATAAATAGACATCAAGGGAGAAGAAAACTTTGGTGATTGTTAGAGGATAGGGGTTTTCCTTAGTCAAACCCCGTTTAGGTAATCAAACCTTATGATGAAATGATGAAATAGAAGCATGACACATGAAATATGAAATGATGATACCTTGGAAGATGTCTTGGAATATAAATCTACAAACTAACATGAAGTGGCCATGTAGAATGTAGATCTTGATCTTGAATTAGATGTGAAATAGTGCTTGCAAATAGATCTTCAATGCTACATCAACACTCATTAGCTCAACCACATGCTTGATGCATTATGCCTTTGACATGATGATATGATCTTGAATTGCTACAATAAAACTTTGATAATCTACCCTTGAATGCCTTTGAAATTCTCTATAATGCTCTTGTGAATGTACTCTTGATTGCTTGTTAGGATGACACTATGTGAATTATATTTATACCAAATCTAAGAATTAACCCCAAAATTCAAATAAACCAAGCCAACATCAAATCTAGAATTGAAAATCCTTAAAATCCCACCACAAATCAATTCAAAAAGGGGGGTCCTAAGTGAGGAGGACCCATTTTCCACCTTGGGCAAATGGGTCCTAACACAATTTCCTAGGACCATGCTTCAAGGGGATGAAAATAACGTCAAAAACCCATTTCAAATATGCCAAGAAAGGGGTGTCCTACATTAGGAGGGCCCATTTTCCACCTTGGGTGAATGGGTCCTAGCACATATTTCTAGGACTCCAATTTTTCCAAGTTAAATGTCATGCAATATCATTAATGGGTGTTGGGATAGATTCTTGAAAAATGTAATTAATAAGGCTTAGATTTGAATTAAAGGGATCAATTCACCACAACTAATTAATGGAACCCTAGATAAGTGTGAAAGTATAATGAAACACTTTACAACACCCTAAATAAGGCACAATTAAGTTAAAAGGGCCCTAGACTTAGTGTGAATGTGTAGAACACATTACAACCCTAAATCAAGGCATTGTTAAGTTAATTTTATATTAATTATTCCCAAATTAAGGAAAAGGGATACTTTTTTTGTTACTACACCATCAAAAAGTTGAGTAAGTGCTCAGTTAGGGAGTAGGTGCTTCCTTAGAGTTAGTGCTCTTAAACCAGGGGATTGGTGTCTCCTTAGGGTTGGTGCCCTTAAACATTGTAACCAGTGAGGTTTCTTTTGTGAGGTTGGATTAAGACAGTAAATCCTAGCAGCTATTCTCACTGTGGTTTTTCCCATATTGGGTTATCCACGTATATCTAGTGTTATGTCTACTTGTGTGTGTGTGATCTCTACATGTCCTTCTAATTTATATTAAAAATGTTAAAGGATAAGTTTTAATTTCTCTATTGATTCACACCTCCCTCTCAAAGATAGTTGTGTTCCAACAATTGGTATTAGAGCCCTGGTTCCATTGAAGAAGCCTAATCAACTGAGGTAGATATTGGAAAGTGAATAGTGAACACAAATGGCTAGTCAAGAAGGTTCTTCCTCAAACAAAGAACCTGCCTTTGATGGATCAAACTATAATTTCTAGAGTATCAAGATGGAAGCCTATTTGTCATCTTTAGGGTTTGATGTCTAGATGTTTATGGTAAATGCTTATGTTATTCCTTCTACATGTCCCATTGTCCAGGATGGTAATAAATTGTATGAATCAAATGCAAAAGATAAGAATGCACTTCTCTGTGGATTGGAAAATTCATAGTTTGTCAAAGTCATGCACTATCAAACAACCCATGAGGGTGATCCCAATTAAATAACATATATGAAGGTGATGATAAGGTAAAGTAGACCAAGCTACAAACATACAAAGGAAAGTTTGAAAGTCTTAAGATGAATGATAGATAAGTTTCAAATGGATTAGAGTAGGTGTTTTGAAGCTTTCGTAGTTTAGTATGCTTGGTTTTAATGGATGATTAGGTTTAATTTGCATTTGATTGATCCTATTGAGATTGGTGTTAGTGGCTTAATTATGCTTTGATTTTTCATGGATCAGGCATAATCGACCCATACTAATCTGCCGGTCACACTTACCATCCCATGGTGGAGTGTAATTGTGTTGATCTTGATATGTTGGATTGATTTTCAACAAAAGCCTCCATGATTACAAAATATTGATAAGATGATGACCTACAATGCAATGGTGAATGCTCAATTTGCTCAAGGCTCATTTGGATATGATCTAGATTCACAAATTCTATAGCTGAATCATGAGGGGTGAGGTTTATTTTATAGATTTAGAGAAAATAGATCAATGGATGGTATTGAGTTTGAAACCCCACAAAGAAGGGTTGAGATTGATCCTCAACACCCACAAAGGAGAGTGAATCAAGGAAGATCAAGTGTTCACATCAGTTAGAACTGAATCTTCCCCCACCATTTTAGGAAAATGGTTGGGATATTTTAGATCAAGGGTGGAGATTGATTGTAAGATCAAGGGCTAGAAATGGTTGGGACAAGTTAGTTACGATATTTTGAAATGGAATAGTCCATGGGAATATGTTTTGTGGAGGGAAATTAGGATAATTAAATAATTTTAGGAATTATTTAATCATGTGACAAGAAGATTAAAGGATAAGATAATTAAATAATTAAGATTATTTAATCATGATAGGATAAAAGAAACATTAGATGATAATAATAAAATAATTAGGAATTATTCAATTAGGATAATAAATGGGAATATCAGTGATGAAACAGATGAATTAATTAAACAATTTAGGATCATTTAATTAATACTAAGAAACAAGGTTAATAGGTGAAAATGATGTTAAAAGAGGATTAATGAAGCAAATGAAGTGAAATGTAAGGATGATGATGAAAATGGTGTCGATGATGGGAAAATATGATTTCAGATGTGTGATATGTATTAAGGCATTTTGACATGTCTACAAAACCTTTAATGATAATGACAATCATTAATAAAATTGGGGTTAGACATATTCTTATAGATAATGGATTAGGTCTTAATGTTTGTAGCATTGATATTCTAGATAGAATTAGTGTGGATAAGAATCTTATAGAACCTAATAATATTTCTATTCATGGCTTTGAAAATGTTAGTAAACAACCATTGAGGATGATCACACTACCCATTAAGGTAGGACGTGCAACTTTATATACACCTATCCATATCATGTTGGCACCTCTTTAATATAATTTTCTTCTAGGTAGATCATGGATTCGTTCCATGAAGGGATTCCCATCTACTCTTCACCATGAGATGAATTATGAATATAATAACAAGATATATATGGTTAAAGTAGATGAAAAAAGTTATAATTCACAATTCGAAGTCAAACATAACACTTCCAACTCTCTTAATACTTTGATCCCAACTTCAAAGGTAGAGCTTATGCATGTTAAAGATAATCATAATTGTATTTAACCTATAACAAAACTCTTAGATGATGATTGGGGTTCGTTATATTTTACACCCTCATTTGTAGGAGAGTACAAAATCTCACAATCTAAACCTAAAGAGTCTTGTGTTTCATTTTCTCAATCTTGTTCTACATCAACAAATCCAAAAAAATCACCCCATGATGGTGATGGAGGCTCTTTATCTTTCATCCCTCATGTGTCTATTATGCCTAATTTTAAAATGCTTAAAAATGATATGCATTCTTGTGAAAGAATCAATTCTTCTCAGGAACATTCAAATAAGACTTCTTCATCTGAGTTGGAAAAGTGTTATGGGCTTGGATATAAAGTTCTTTGTAAAAGTGGTTTTAATGAAAACATGAAACAAGGCAATAACGATAATGTGAAATCTCTACCATACCTTTCCAAAAATGGTTTATATTTCTAACCTTCATCCCAATCTTCATCTCATGCTCCATCTTATACTATATTTATGAATTCTACTAGTAAGTGAGCAAGATTTTTTTCACAAAAGAAAGGAATGTATCCTACTTCCAAGAAAAAGAATATTTCCTTGGTGCTCCTCAAGGCCCGCTTGATTACTCTTCCCCCTCCAACACTTAAGAAATTTTATAGAAATAAATCTTTTGTACATATCATCGAGTGCATGGTTATTCCACCAATGAATGTCAAAACTTGAATAATAAAATACAACAACATAGTAATTGTGGTATTGTTCCATCTGTTGATGCACCTAATCCTCCCAAATAATAATTATTCTATGGTGTTTCTCCTCACTATGTGGAATTTTTAGCTTCATCTGTTTTCTCATTGTCATTCATGGTGGTACAATCTTAAGTGCAACCACATTCATCCATGGTAGCAACACGGTAGTATCTTGCATAGTTTTCTTTTCCTTTACACTTGGGGGAAAAGCATAACTAGTTTTGGGAGGTGTGCATTAGTCTTAAGGATCCCCTCTTCATCCCTCATTTTTCCTTAAAATACCAACGTAGCAAGTATGTTGACATTTTAAGGGGGCATATCCCCCTAGCCATTTCATAAACCTCTTTTCGAATTTGACTTATTGACATACCCCTTTGGTGGTGGTGTTGTTTATAGCACCCTCTGAGGTGTGGTTATCAATTCTTCCCCCATGACGTTAAGCATTTATTTGTCCCCCACAATGTTAAACTTTTATGTGCTCCCTAAAGCATGATTGGAAATATAGTCTATGGATTTGGCATAACAGATCTTGCCAATTTATGAATTTGAACATTTTTACATGGCCACCTAACATAACACAAATTGCTTGCTAGTGGAGCCATATATATCATAAGTGATTTTACATCCTTATGAGAGCACCATTTTGTTTAAGAATCACATTCAATGGATGATGTTTGGTATTTGAAACAAACTTGAGACTGAGGTGTCTTTGCCTTACTGACTTGAATCCTTTTAGTAAGTTAACCTTTTTGTTTGTGTTTTCTATCTTTTATGTGTCTTCTTTGTGTTTGCATTGTGTTTGCATCATGGTTTTTTGCATCTTTTTGTTGTCTTTATGTTATATTTATGTTGTGCATCTTCGACGTGTATGCTTCATGTTTTTCATGTTGCATTGCATATCATACACATGTGTTCCTTTGTCCTCATGTTGTCTTTCCATAGGATCTTGAATCCTAGGGGCTTGCGCACTCCCCTGGTTTCAGTGCTATCCTATCTTTTCAATATTTGGATAATTGAACCCCTATTAACATTATCTTACTTTAGTGTGAGTTTGACCATAAGTTCATACTCTCACTAAAGTGGGAGCTAAATTTAGTGTAAAAAATTATCACCCTTGACAATTCCACACTAGGTTTTCTCCCCTCTAAGTGATTGGACCTAATTATGCACCCAAATTCCTAAATTTGTGATTAATTTCCTATTATAAAACATTTATTGGAAAATCAAACACGGGAAATTAAAGTAGGCATTTAATATTTTACCCCTAACACTTTTGATTCCTAAAACAAATGGATCTAGTCTAGGACGCCCTGCGCCCTAAACTAGCATTTATGGCTCCAAATTTAAGTATGTCGATGTCAATAATTTATTATTTGAAATTCAAATTTAATTGTTAGCTATCAAGATTTAATTATCGAGAAATTAGATTAATTGCATATAAATACACAGTATTTTCACAATTTTAATTATGAAGGAAATTATTAAGAAAAATATGAGAAAAATATTTCAAAAAACATTCAAGAGTAGTTAAGAGCAGATTTTTTAGAATTATTGCAAAATTTTATCTTTCAAGTATCATGCCAAGTTTTATGTGAGTTTTGTTCATGTTTTGCGTGCATTTCATTTTTTAGTACTAACATTAGTAGGTTTTCAAATCAAATCAAATCAAGCAAGCATTGATCCTTGAAAGTGATGAGCATGATTTTAGTCCATCAAGAAGATCAGATCTAACTAGTGAGTTACAACAAATTATCAATTCATTACTTAATTGTCATTTAGCCTCCATCCCTCAAAAGGATAAGCTCTCTTTATCATCAAATTTACCATTATGGAGGTAGAAATACAAACATAGGGTTTGACTAAGGCAAGCCCCTATATGGCACAACCCTTCCTCTCCTCTCATGTGTGGAGGTTATAGATCTAAAGTAAATTGGAGGAATTTGAAGGCTATTTAATCATCTCTGTATTAAAACACTACAAGTTGTCAAGTCACAAAACTTGCAATATCTCATCAATAGACAAAGATCCAACAACAACAATCACAAAACAAAAGCAACAAACTAGCCTCTTGAAGCCTACATTTTTTCAGATCTGAAATAAGAAGAAGCCAAATGAGGGCATCCTTGTGCCCTAGACTAGCTAGATCCAACTCAAATTCAAACTACAAGTTCTTCTATGTCTGCCCTGCTCATTTTTGGAACTAATTTTGTTTGTCTGCATCAAGTTTGTCAAAAATCATAAAGGAACACTGTATTTTCATAGTTTACATAATTTTCATCATTGCATCACATTAAAATCCAATCTCTAAGGCCTTCAAAGAATTAGATCCATGATTGATTGACTCACCTTTTAGGTTGCAAGTCAATCTCACACCCTTGTTGATCTTGATTCTAATGTTGAGTAAGTGAAAAGTAGCTAATCCTAGTTGGATCTAGGATCACTTTTCCTACAAAGCAATATTTACCCCACATTAGATTTTCTAGGATATACATTTATTAAAGTTCATATTTGCAAAATATATTGTACATGTATCAATTCCCTTTGTCTGCTCATAAAAAAAGTAAATGTGTAATGACACTTTATAAATAGTGCAATTACAATGAACAACCCCCCAAATTGCTTAATCAAGATACCTCCAATATTATACAATGTGACATTTTATAGAACAATGTGATTAAAAGACTATGTGCTACTAAAATCAACAAGGAGAGTCCATAGAAGTTTGGAAGAAACCTAATCACAATTAAATTAAACCAACTTCACTAAGATGTGGAGCTCAAAAAGAGTTCTCTAACACCAAAAGAAATTAAAAAATAGATATTTGAAACAAAAGTTATGCTTATTTTCATAAAAGTGATTTTTTTAATATGTGCAATGTCCTTGTCAAACTACTGATGTAACACTAAAATGACATGACATTGACATTAGATGAATTGATTTGAAGAGTAAATATAAAGAACTGAATTATTATTCTTTAATCTTATGAAAAAAATTGACCCTATTAAATTTATTTAAGTGAGCATTTTTAAAATTATTAAAATTTCCTCTCCATACAAAGTACAATTTCTCCCTTAGTGCCCCAACCAGTCAATATATTTTTTTCGTTTTAATTTTAAACATACCTACATGGCTAAGAAAGTGAAAAATAAAAGCTACCTATATTAATGACCATAAAAGCCTACACTTAGAAAATGACTTTCCATCTCTCCCCCCAAACATTCCAAAGCCATGCGTGTGTTAACAAATGATAAGTTATAAAGATTTTGAAAGCGTTGAAAGAAGTGAAGTAGGTGGATATTTGGGGGTTGCGACCAATGGTGTTGTCTGCTATCTGACCCAATTACTTTGCTCAGGCTTAAATTTTTATTTTTGGTACAACAAAGTTTGTGAGTAAGGTATCAGATACAGGTCTCTGTAGGTCTGTACCTGTGCCTTTTTTAAAAACAAACTTATGTCAAAAAATTTCAAAATATAATAAAAGGGAAAATGACTTTGTAGTGTAATATTAAAAAATAATTTTTTTAGTGTTGTAGCAACGTTCATATGGCCTTGGGCTATGTCCCTAAGTCAAATATTTTTTTGTTATTTTTAGCAATGTTACAATTAGCAAACAAATAGTCATTCTTGTAGTTTTGTTGTCTTTTATACATGATGGCATAGTCAATTTTGAGGACAATGTGATTCATGTGAACTTTCTTGCAACTCTTGTTCTTTTTTGGTCACAAACAAGCTCCTTCTCAGTTTATGACTTCGATACTATGTTAGATTTGTCTATAACGGAGATAAGATTGAACAAGATCCATGATTTAGATGCATGAAGCATGTTACAATAGCAAAACAATAGCTACTTCAATAAAGAAAAACACAAATATGTAAAATAAGTCTAGCATTCCACAAGTGCAAGATTGCAATGATGTAGGCTCAATGTTCAACTCATCTAAGTATGATAATAAGATGAGTGTTTATAAGTAATGACAACTACATGAGTCACAAATCAGTCACTATGAACTATGAAGGAGACCAAGAAAGACAATACTTGCTAATTATAGAATATGCTTCTTTTGAATGCGTGATGCATGTGGGTCAGATAAGACACTCCTCACAAAATGACATGTGCAAGTCAATACATTAGTAAATTTATCTTATGCATAATAAACCTATGATAAATAAATAAATATGCAAAATAATTATGCCAACACAAACTCTAGTATTCAATGACAAGACTCAATTTTCTTGTCAATCCTTTTTGCTCAAACCCTCTTGGTTTGATTATTTTGGTTGGAAATAGATTGACTATGGGAAATTTTTATTTTATTTTTGGGTATTCCTTTTCTTTCTTGTCCTCTTTTGTAGCTCTTAGGAAAAATGTTTTGATTGCATTGAGAAAAAATTACACTTTTGGACTCCAAGTCTCTTTCTCTAGCTAGAAAATTCTAGATTTGTTCTAATGCATGCGTGTGGCCACTCATGTGTATTATTATTCTTATTGGTCTCCCTCAAAACCCTCTTATCAAAAGCTAGAGAAACTACTTAAGGAGTTTCTTTGACCTCCTTAGAGCAAGGTAAAGGGTTTTATTGCGTTGTCTACAAATTTTGTTGTCTTCTATGTGACTCTAGCGGTATTAGCCATATTGATACTTATAAACAAGGGTTGGCCTTGGGTGTTGCCACAATATTTTCTTGAAATCACATATTTTTGAAAAATATAATGACTTAAGCCTTTAAAGGTTCAATTTAAATGATTTTAATTAAAGAGGATTTGATCAAACCCCCTTAGATAAAACCCCCCTTGGATAGAACCCTATTAGTTTTAAACTATACCTATAATGGAGTCTCCTCTACACATATCAAAATGTTGATAAAAAAACACTTTTGATTTACCTTTTGGGCAATCAAATGAATTCATTTAAAATTTGTGTTTTGTAAGTATGTAGCCCTTGTTATAAGCTTCCCAAAAAGTATAATTTTAAATATATTTAATTTGATTATTATATTTATTTTTTATTTCTTGTGAATGTAGATTTTTCAATGAACATCAAGTTCTTTGTTTCACACATACAAAAAAATAGGAAAATAAAGATTTTTTTTCTAAAAATACATGTGCACTAGGTATTGATGTCCTTATTGCAACAACAAAAAGTTATGCAGTTTGAAGTACACTCTGTCCAAATTATAATTACTCTGACTTGGAAAATTAATTAAAAAAAATGTAACAAAAAATTATGAAAAAACATCCATGCACTAGATATGGGTGTGAAAAATCTGTATTTTAAAAATTAGAGTTGTATCATTTCTATAAAAAAAGTTATGTGGTCTAAAGTAAACATCACTTTTTAAAAATATTGTTTAGTAGAAAAAATAAGTTAATTAAAAATTACATAAAATGATTCACAATTTATTTTTTAACTTTTTTAAAAAAATATAATTAAAATCTACACACAAAATCTCATAAATCACTAGTTTGATTCATCTTCAAATTCTTAATGGTTTAGCTGTTATAGGTTTAAGAAAGTGAAGATCTGGTGAAAAATGTTCATTTCAATGTCAAGTTTGGCCAAAAAGTGTAACCCATTATTGTGGGATCACCCCCTTGTGTGCCGATTGGATAATTCATGTCTTGGAAGGTCATTAAGCCTAAAAGATCCTCCTAGGGCATTGCATTGCTTCTAGATTTCCTCATGGAAGGAAGACCTAATAAGGTCTAGTCCTTCACTCCATCCTCATCACAAAGGAGCTAGTGTAATTTCAAGGACCTCTTTTTTCCAAGAGTATATGAAAGGCTTAGGAATCCATCAATCCATGACTTATCTAGAAAGGGAACAATTTTAGAATTAGGACCTCCTTCAACCAAAAATTGCTTTCATGGTCTCTTATGATTACTTTCTAAGATCGATCTCTTGTCAAAGTTCCCTAGGTCAATGAGTTAATTTCTTAAGAAAAGGGTTTGTTATTTTAGACCTCTTCTCCAAATCCACTAATAACTAGTTATCTTGGCCAAGACTTAAAGCTAAATATAAGCTTAGCAATTTAATTTTTAATCCTTTCAAACTGTTATAGAGTTTGTGCCTCAAAAACTACTGCATAATACTACACCTTGGTGGAAGGATTGGAAGTGGTATCCAAACACTCCCTTGAGGAATTATAAACCCATTTAAGAGTATTCTTCACTTTCTCCTCACTTGACCATCATTTAGAAACTCAATATTAAGTGGAACTCTTTCCCATTGCCACTCAATGGTGCCTTTAGGAATTACAAACCCATCTAAGGGTATTCTTCTCTTTCTTCTCACTTGACCATCATATAGAAACTCAATATTAAGTTGAACTCTTACCCATTGCCACTCAATGATGTCATAGGTTTTGTGCAAACCCAAGCCTAAGTACCTACAAGACAAAGACAATAAACACCTTAAGTTAGATTTTGCAAGCATAAACAAGGATTCCCCATGAGATTCATTAACATAGCTCAAATTAGGAAGAAAATAATGAAGAACACAAAGTAAATCACAAAATAAAGATTGAATCCTAATTAAGCAAGCAAACTCTTAATCCCATGGCGGAATTGGTGCCAATTTGATGTGAAAATTGGCCCTTTCCCAATTCCTATGATGCAAGATTCGAATGTTGAAAAGATTGTTTATCCACTTTTGATGAAAAGATAATAACTCCAAGCCAAATCTGCAAAAAGCCTAGCTAAGAATTCAAATGATGGATGAGAATGAGTAAGTATTTTAGCATGGTAACTTTACTTGGATTGTGGATGATAAAATGAAGAGAGGACCTCTTCATTTATAGGACTTCAAGATGGATGAATGTCCAAATTTGAGCAATGTGGGACTAACATTCATCCAATGATATGGTGCCACTTGTCAAGCTATGAATGGATGATGGTTGTGCAAGATTTGGGGTTTGTGCCAATAAATGCCAATATTTGAAATTCAAATTTGTTGAAATGACATGTAAGAGGGAAGGGAAAATGCAATAAATGCCACTTGGCTCAAGGCAAAGGACATAAGAGGTTTTAAATGCCTTGTTGGATGTACATGTTGACTTGAAATTTTTGAATTCAAATTGAGAGAATATTCCAAAAGATGCTTTGTGAGGAAAATAGGGATTTAATAAATGAATTAAATCTATTTTCATGTGCAACTTGCATTATCTAGAGGATGTGACATGAGATTAGATTAAATTAATCAAGGGTTAATTAATTTAATGGGAGATTTGATGATGTGACTTATTTGACTTAGATTTATGGATTTATTTAAATCAAATAAGAGAGGAATATGATAAGAGGCTAATTAAATAAAGATTTTGATTTATTTAATTAAAAGGTATGGTGTTAGATTAAATCCAATAAGGTTTTAATTTATTTAATTTAATGGATAGACTTTAGAGATTTAATCAAATAAATTGATTATTTAATTAAATAGAGATAATTAGATCAAATGGATTGATTTAATTAACAAAAGAGATGACCTTAATTAGATAAAATGATTTATTTAATTAAAGGACGAATATTGATGAATTTAATCAGATAGGGGAATTTGATTAAACAGTTAGACCAAGGGATGATTTAGGAAGAAACGATGTTAGTAAGTCAGGATCAAGTGCACGATGTCAATCAGTACATTTTCGATGTCTACAGGTTTCAAATAGTTTGGTCTTTTAGAGTCCAAATCAACTCATTTTTCTTAGTGTCTCTTGTATGAAGGTCTTTCCATTATAAAATTTCTTATCAATTTGGGTCTTTCCAACCCTCTATATCCTTTCTATGAAAATTTGAAAAATCTCAATTGTTTGTTTTAGTTTTTTCCCATAGGCCCAAGCTACATGGAATTGGGTACATGATTTATTCAATATTTTTTGGCTAATTTTTTTCTTTTGACATATGATTCTTTTAGGTGACTAGCCTAAGGTTCCTACAATATTTACCCAATTTTTGAATGCCTCCATAGTGGAAATTATATTCAACATATAGAAAGATATAAATAGTACTTTATTTTTAGGGTCTACTATGGGTGTTCAGTTCCCTATGTATGCACTAAAGCCATTATATGCTCGGATAAATTATGTTATAGATATAGGCCAAATCCTATAAATATTATATGGGGGTTTTCCACTTACATACACTTATTGAGCATTAGGTCAACTGTCATTGTATTATTTCTTACGTGTCACCTTCTCTAGCCAACAAAAAATGTTTCTTCTCCATGTGAGCACCATCATAGCCATAGCCATTGATGGTTCTAATGAGTCCCAAGGATCCCCTTAACATTGATGACATGGTTGGTCTCTCCTACCATGTGGACAATGTTCTACCTCTTATTGTAACCATGGTCTCCGAGTTAGTGTGATAGTAGGAAGTCCCCTCTGTTAGACCTTGGCATTTCACCAATTTGAATAGATTTTATTGATGTGAAATTAAGAAGACTAAGATATATATGATATTTTCATGAGTTGAGAGTTGATTATTAATGGACAACATATCTTGGATTGCTAGGGAAAAATATTTGATAATGATCCCCCTCCTCATCCCTCTAGTATAGCTCTTGATGTTTAGTGGTGTGCCTACTTTTATTTATTTTTGGGTTTTGACATTGGCTTTTGAAGTACAATTTCATTCCACCCATCTTTTATGTGAATTGTGTATAATATTTTTTATTCTTTTTATATAGAAGTGCACTATTATATATATATATATATATCTGTGTATAAAAGTAGGAATTACATGGAAATATACTTCTCTAAAAATAGAAAGCCAATATTATTAAATGGGTTTGTAACATATAAGGCCTAAAAAATAGTTATTATGCTCCAAGATAAATTTAAATGTAGTTGTGGAATATCTATAGATATTTTTAGACACTAATAAATATCAAACCAAAATAAGAAATAATGGACATTGAAAAAGTAGATGAATAACATAAAACAATTACAATGGAAAGACTCAGTTTCTATTTTAAATTATATAATATTTATAACAAATTACATTCATGCATGTTTTAATTGGTCAAGTACAATCCTTTTTGATTGGTTAAATAAATCCAAAACCTCTATATTATTTCAATTCTTGAATTTTTTTTTGAATATTTCCTACTATTTAGGCTCACTATACTCTTTGACTCTTGACAATATAATTTGATGAGAATAATATATGTTTTTTATATAATTTTTGGATCTTATAATTAGGTGACTTTGCTCCATTCTTACAAAAAAAATTGACCTATAAAATTATTGAACTCATTATTTCATTTAACCTCTTTAATTGGTGATATTTCACTAATAATTTGAAATTAACCACTTCCTAATCAATTATGGTTTGGAATTCCTCATTATTTCACAATTTCTAAATGTGCATCATTTTAACAACAATTCATACATATTTGGTCTCAATATTGTTGATGGTGTTTTTAGCACAACCAACTTTCTAAGTAATAATGAATGATCTCTTCTCTTGAAAAGCAAGAATCCCTACTCTAATTTTCCTTTTGGTTCAAGCCTTGACCATGATGGAAAAATAAGTGGTTCATGTGAACTTGTTTCAACAAGGGCCTTGGATTATTTAGGTATTCTAGAAAATACATTCAAGACATGTAACCAAAATTGAAAGATTTATTCTTTGAAACCACAACTAATTACCTGTTAAAATGAAGAGAAATAGGATAAGGGATTTTCCCAAAATGGAAAAGTGGATCCAAAGAGGGAAAAAGGGGTTCTAATTCTCTCAATTCATTAGAAAATGAGATCCACACCAAGAATTGACTAACAACCCTTAGGTGAGTCAACCCAATATGTGAATCTATAAATTTCCCTTTTTGCTAGGATGGGTGTCTAGGTCAAATAACACTTTGGGGAGAAATATTTAAAATAGAAAAACCACTCAAATTTAGATCTAGAAAGTGCAAATTTAGGAGATTTAACATAAAATAGAAGGAATCAATAAACTTTCTAGAGAATCTAAAGGTAATAAATGTTGTGCACCTGTCAAAAAAATTTGTTTTTGGAACCCTAAAAGGGACTCATTCACCTTATCATGAATGGGTCCTGGTAGGATTTTTTGAAAAACTTTGAATTTGAATTTGAAGCGTAAGACCCACAATTCATTCCTATAACTTGAAATCCTCACTCCTGGATTTGGATCTGTCAAAAATATGCAAAACAATTTTGATGCTTATTGGTGGATAGGGGTTTTCCTCATTCAAACCCCAAGTTTGGTACTTAAACCTTGATGATGAATAGAAATTTGAAACATGAAATGTGTGTGTGATCCTAATCTTAAGTGTGTCTAAGATTAAGGTTTTGAATAATGCAAAGAAACCTTACTCAAGTACATGTTAGAATAGGATCCTAAAATGAAACATGAACAATGATGAAGACCTACTTTAGGAGATCTCAAACCCCCTTAATAAGTCACAAATATGAATATACCTCTCTTTAGGTTGAAAATAGAATGATCAGAGAAGATGGAATCACTTAGGAAAAAAGTAATTAGGCATGGTTGAATGTATTGTGCTTCTCCAAACACCTAGAATTCATCATGATTCTCCATAGGCATCTATCACCAATTCTTTAATAATGCTTGATCTTTGATGATAAAATGAGCTTGAAGACCTGCAAAAACAATAAAATACTACTCCTAGACTTCACTCTTGCTTGCTCCATACTCTTGAATGCAAATTCTTGTGATATCATACGAAAATCTTTTTTTTCTAGTGGAAAATGAATGTGAAACTTAGATTTATAGGCTTCCTTCTCTAATTTTCCAATTACTAAATCTTGAAAGTTGACATGTGGAATTTGAATTTGAAACCTTAAAATGCCGCCTAAAACATATTTTAAAAGGGGGTCCTAGGTCCAAGTGAGGACCCATTCACCATAGGGCGAATGGGTCCTAGGCCACTTCCCTAGGACACACATTGCTTAGTGTTAAACAGTATGTTAAATCAGGGTCCTAGATCTAAGTGAGGACCCATTCACCCTATGGAAAATGGGTCCTAGGTCACTTACCTACAAAACACATCTTCCAATGTTGAGTGTTGTGTAATGACATTTATAAGTGTTGGGTTTTATACCTCAAAAATTGTATTTAATTAGGCTTGGATTTGAATTTAAAGGGGCCAATTAAGGAAAATTAACCTCCATTAATTAATGAAGCCCTAGATTATTGTGAAAGTGTAAAGGTACATCTTAAAACACCAAAAATAATGCACAATCAAGTCCATTTTATTTAAAAGGGCCCTAAACTTAATGTGAATATGAAAAACATATTACAACACTAAATTAAGGCATCATTAAGCTTATTTTATTATTAATTATTTCCCAAATTAAGTATGAAAAAGGGATGTACTTTTTCCTACACTACTTTTAGTCCCCACTTTAGTCGCCATATGACACTACGTGCATATGCAAGGTAAAGGAATTCTAATAATATTTATAAAAATGATACTCATATGGATTCATTAGTGATAATGAAGCCCCTAGTGTAGTTATCTACAAAACCACAATGTTAAGAACTGCATCCTACAACATAGGTTCATTATTTGTACAAAAATTCTCTTATCAAACTTTTATAGAGAATAGAATTCGAGGGTAGATGTATTCCCCCCTAATTCAACTTGCTTTATGGAGGTGGAACTAGGGTGAATATGAAACCACATTGAATTAATTAAGTCGTATCATAGGGAATTTCCAAGTACCATACCACATAGTGATAGATGCTTGATGAGATCAGGAGTAGAATTATGATTCCAAAAAAATAAATGGCATAAAAAATGGAGTCCTCTAGCCCCCATTATGCTAATTTGAATAAAATTCCCTCAAAATGAAATAAGCTTTATTTACTAGGGTTTAGTATATATAAATGAAAATGACACTTTTTACTATCATTTGACATTTACCTTTTTGCAAATTACCTTGGTGCAAAGTGATCTAGGATGTCGAGAAGAATAGATTACATGCAAACTAGATTGGATGTCATTTGCGAGGGGGCAAAGTGTTTGCAGTGATATATGATGCATAGAATTAAGCTGCGGTAATTAGCACATGCCTCAAAGTTGTTCATAAAGAAGGGGCCTCCTAGGAAAAATGAAGAATGGGGACATTAACACTTTTAACTTAGGGATGCAAGACTAACTAGGCACAAAAGGTCAACATGAGTTTATAACAAAAGTGCATGCCAAGTTCATGGGTTAAGGGTTTAAGCACATAAGGGTTTTGAAAGCCCTATCTTGCAATTTCAAAAACCTAACCAAACACAATTGAGGAGTTTCAAAACCTCAAAGACCTAGTTCCATAAAAAAAATCATGGATTTCAACAGGATGCACACATAAGATCTCTCTGATCAGATATAAATGATGTGCATCCAAGGGTGGCATAAAAAATGTCAACACTTTCAAGGGTTAGTTTATTGGATGCAGTGAGCATAAAGTGGCTACAATTCTTCAATTAGACTATGAAGGAGTTGAAGTCATTGTAGTAGATTCCTTGTTGCACAATTGAGATGTTTTTCTCTGTGTAACATTCCCTCTCTATCTTCTTTTCTATTTTGGTAGTGAGCCTTTTGGAAGTGAGCCTTTCATCTTTGGGCAGCAATCCCTACCTATAATGATCCCTATTGTATTCAGTTTTGATATTACTTATATTGTGAGCTAATCCTCACCGTGGTTTTCCCTCTTTGGGTTTTCCATGTAAATCTGGTGTTCCCTTATGTTTGATGTTGAGTTTTTTAAGTTTTTGTTATTTTCTTTTCATGTTAATTCATCATAACAGACTTAAGGGTTTAATGAATGAATGGAGATCTAAATGTTAATAAGGGATTTGAAATTTTAGGTTACAACTTATTCACCCCCCCTCTCAATTGTCTTGTGCATTTCAGCAAATGGGTGAATAGGGTCACATCCAAAAAATGATCCATTAAGACATACAAAACAAAGATACATTAAAATGATGTGCCAAAACCACATCTCACATTGGTAAATAGTTTCTCACGAAATATAAGGAAATTTTATTTTCAAAGGTGTGGTTTATTGTATGGTAGTAGTTTAATAATGGTGGATGGTGATTTGAAACTCCTATGAAATATCTCATTAAGAAAATATTTTCTATTAGATAGCACTGAATAGCATCAATAGGATCTTCCCTTTCAACATGACCTCTCTCCAATGTAGTTTTAAGTTTTGTTGATGAACTATAGAAATATGATATAACTAACAAGTGATATTATGTTGTAAATTAAAGCATCCAAATACTTAAACAATGACAAATCATAAATGGAAATGAAAATTTCCATAAAAGAAAAACCATAACATAAAATATTTGGAGAAACCCTTACAAGAAAAAATCCATATCCAAAGAGATCTAAATTTTGTGTTGGTTATAAACCCACCTATACGAACTACCTTCAACTACTTCATAACTAAAGATATTCACCATCTAAGATAGGGGACACGGAAATTGTGTTAGATCATTTGGGATATTTCCTTCAAAATCAATCCCCTATTTGTTGTGTTTAATCCATCTTCAAATCCTATACATAGTACATGTGTTTGATCCTATGTAGGGTATTTGTGGTGTATGTAAAGTGTTCTAGTTGCCAATAAGTTAAAAGAGGATGTCTATTTTTAGGTGGTTTGTGTTTGTGAAATGGAGGATAATTTATGAGATTAAAAAAATCAATGATATTCTTGGAACGGGATTAAGAGTATTTGTGCATACAATGAGTGTTTTAGAGATATTTTTTTGCAATAGTGGGAGGTTAGGTGAGAGAAATTTGAAAAAATATGCCCTTATAGGATATACAAACAATATTGGGATGCAATGTTGTGAGAAAAGGATTGATATCACTAAAGGATATTCCAAAATGGAGGTTTGTATGTCCCACCATGAAAGATAGGCTTGAGAGGTCTAAAAAATTAGTATGAATTCATAGAGAAGAAACAAATTATTTAGCTAGAGAGTCTTCTTTAGTGGTCTGCTTAATTATTCAAAACGGGGAAAATTTACCTTTTATTTGGGGATTAATTCAAAATGAGCATTTGAGAGAGTTAAGGAAACAATAGGTTAATATTTTTGGTACCTAAAAGTTGGAATCAATCAAAAATGATTTAGAGTTCTTAAGAACCAAGATGCAATTTTTCATCTTTAGCATCTAGATGTAACTTATCCCAAAATTAGATTTTATACTAAAACTTTAGGGTTGATTCTAGGTGTGAAAATATACATACTTGTAGCATAAAACATAATAGTGATGGTAGTATACCATTTAATATAAGTACAAGGAGTCCTAGAAACATGTTTATGAGTATTAACACCAAAATAAGTGTAGAAACACAAGGTGAAGATTACAAAGTAGGATTTTTTTTTTCTCATATTACCATGTATCTATTATCTTCTCTTCTAATTCCTTGCCGATCAATTAGATACAATTAAATAGAGGGGGATAGGTATATTGTTGCTAATAATTTTCATGATTGATATTATAGATAGCGTCTTATGATAGATAGAGATCCATCACTACATTCAAATAGAGTTATATAATTTTGTGAAGAAATGTTTGTATTATGTACTTTTTTTCACTTTTCCATTTTGTGTAGATTTTTATCACATGCTCGCATCTCACGAAGTTTTATCTCATTACCACTTCATATGGAGTTTCACATGACTACATCACATGCATCCTCACCACATTTTTATATTGCACAATTTTCATAACACTTTCTAAAAAATAAAAAATATTATTCGTTTTCTTCTCTTCTCATTTTTCTAGACAATAAAAAGATTTTTTTAGGTTATAGTTTTTTATCATGTGCCAAATTCTACTCATTGCATATTTTTTATTGTTTTGTGTAGGTTTAGGTGGGGTTATTCTAAGGAGAGTACAAGAAGAATATGTGTATGTTTTTAAAGGTACTCATATCCTTTTATGAGTGTGAATATTTACTTTTCATGTTAGTTGAGAATACCCATATTCTTTAAAATGCATTCTCATTTTAGATTCACATGTACATCAATGTGGGGAAAAAATATAATGGTAAAATTAACATACCTGTGTTGATTCTCATCTAGGCTTTTGTCCACTTCAATGATGAAAGTGCCTTAATGCAATACCATATCAAGAAGTGACATACTCTCATGTTAGAATTCAATCACAAAAATAGACATGTAAAATATACTGATTGACATTGCACATCTGATCCCGACCACTAACACCATTTCATCCTAAATCATCCCTTAGTCTAACCATTTAATTGAATACCTTTATTTGATTAAATTCATCAATGTTCCTCTCTTAATTAAATAAATCATTTATCTAATTAAGTCACCCTTTCTTGTTAATTAAGTCAATCAGTCCAATCTAATTATCCCTATTTAATTAAATAATCAATTTTATTTGGTTAAATCTCTAAAGTCCATCCAATAAATTAAAACCTTATTTATTTTAATCTAACATCATCTCCTTGGTTAAATAAAACAAAAATATTTATTTAATTAATCTTGAAACCATATTCTTCTCATGTTTGATTTAAATCAATCCATAAATCTAAATCAATATGTCACATCATTCTAACCTCTCATTAAATTAATTAACCTTGATTAATTTAATCTCTTCTCATGTCCCATCATCTAGCTTTTGTAACTTGCACAAGAAAATAGATTTAATTCATTTATTAAATCTTTATTTTCTCTCAAATGGCATAATAAAGGAATATTCCTCAAATTTGAATTCAAAATCCAAGTGGACTTTGTCCTTCCAACAAGGCATTTACTCCAGCTAGAAAGTCCTTTTTCCTTGAGCCAAGTGGCATTCAATGCACCTTTTTTCCCTCTTACATGTCATTTCAACAATTTCAAATTTCAAATATATGCATTTATTAACACATTCTTCAAAACTTGCACATCCTCCATCCATTCACATGTTGACAAGTGGCACTTTGTCATTGGTTGATTCTTAGTCCCACATTGCTCCATTTTGGACATCTCCTCAACTTGAAATTCTATAAATAAGAGGCTTCATTCATCATTTGATCATCCACAACTTGAGTAAACTTACTATACTCAAATTCATAGCAACCTTCATCAAATTCATCCAAGCATAGTTAGGTTTTTTTGTAGATTTTCAACATGGAGCTCCATTGAAGTCATCACCACAAGCATGCATCTTTCATTACATCATTGGAGTTGGGAAAGGGTCAATTTTCACATCAAATTGGCACCAACTCCCTCAAGAGATTAAGAGTTTGATTTTTTTTAGAATAGGATTTGATATTTTAGTTTTAAGTTCATTGTGTTCTTCATTTTATTCCTTTTATCTTGCATTCAAATGGATTTCTTGAGGGATCTATATGATAACTTGAATTGACCTTATTAATGTGCTCATTTGTTATGTTCTTGTAGGTAGAGGATCTAGGTTCACATTTTGGCGCTCGAAGGAGGGAAAACCAAAAGATCAAATCATTTTTTTTGAGAAAATTATGTGCTTTTTGTGTGTTTACAAAAAACTCCACCACTAGAAGCTCAACCTTGCTATTTAGCACCCTTGAGAACTCAACGTCGCTATACAACACCACTACAAAGTTCAAACTACGATGCTCCAAACTTCCCACCCAGAATTCAAATTTTCAAACAAAACCGTTGACTCTTTCCGGCTCGCTGGAATCTTTTCAAAATCCAAACTGCACCACTGATCAAAATAGTGACGCCTTCATGCTCACTGGTCTAGCTGCAGAGTAACGCTGACTGGTAAGAAATTCTATACAACACCGCTGGTGACTTCAAACTATGATGCCTTCATGGATTACACCACTGGAGGGAAGTAAAAAGTGAAATTTTATTTCTAACATATGTTTTTTATCAAATTATGGTTAGTTGGCATGTTTTCTTCCTTTTTGACCTCTGTTTTTGTAAAATATAACTAATTTTCTTGTAGGTTGGATTGTTCAAAGGTGAAGAGGAAAAGAAGCATGATAACCTCATCTCGTAATACCAAGTGTTTTTAAACACTCTAGTGTTTGTTCAACACTCTTAGAGGATTCACTATTCCTCTTAAGGAAAAATTTGCTATCTTTCACACTTAGGACTTAATAATTTCATTTTGGGCTCTAAAAAGAACTTTTTTAAAAAAATTCTTGTTACAAAAGGAGCTTAAAATGAACTTTAGGACACAAACTCACTAGATTTTGTTTGGGGTTAACAATTGAACAAGGAAAATTCTCACACTTCATTTGGTGCTATAAAAAGAAACCATTATTGCTTTTTTTGGATTAAAAAGAACATGTGCAACCTTGTTTTTTGATTACTTACCAAAACTAATGCCATCAAAAAGACGTATAAGCTTCTCTCGTGCCTCACAGCGATCTTGATAATCAAAAGGATTTTTGATGGTCTTAGGGTGGGATAAAGTGATCACCTCCACATTTCATTTTGGGGATTAAAATTGAACAAAACATTGTGTGAGTGTGAGTAAACCTATTGCATGTGTTCTCCCTTTGTTTCTAAATGAAGGTTGATCAAACTATGAATATGTTTACTCACTATTGTTTATCTTAGAGGGCCTGCCTTGGGGAAAAAGTACTCACCCAAGGGAACGACTCAACCGGTAACACTATAAAACCAAGAGTATTTCCAGCTGAGATATAAATGTGGGTATTGGAATAAATGACAGTATCATGTGGTTGGCTCCAACGAGAAAGGAAGAAATGGTCTCTCGCCACGTTGGGTCAACTCCTATAAATGGAAAGTCTGAATTAAAACCCTTGTTTTAGAAAGGCCAAAATCCCTATCTGTTTGTTGGTGCAAGAACGATCATTCTGAAGCTGCCCCACACTTTTACAGTCTTTAGTAGAAATGGAAAGCATGCCACGGGAGTTTCATGGGTGTTGATGCTTGGCTGCTCCATATAAGTGAGTGCTATGGAGTGGAGCCAGTGGGGTCAAGCATCTAACCATTCGCTAAAGATAAGCATAGCTGGACTTGTCCAAGTGTTTTTTCAACAAATATTGTCTTTCATATCCATAAGGTTGTGCTTATTCTTGGTTACAAAATGCTTTGCTTGCTCGAAAAAATTTGGAAAACAAACATTTAACATCATCATCAAAATTTCAAACCCTTTAGGAGGCAAATCCAATTGACCAAATTCATGTGTTATTGCTTGCCCTTGGGATTTTATCCTTAGAGGTTTCTAAACACTTGGATTTACATCTCAATTTTCTTATTAAAGTTAACAATAGGTAACCCTTGCCTTAATTTCATCAAAATTCCACATAACATACTTTGTGGGATTCAAAGAAATGGGGACATTAGACATCTAGTTTGGAAATCTAATCAAAGAAATGTTTGTGATAAAACAAAATCACTAAGCAAAGATAAACAAAATTTTCTCTCACGCATGTGCTAGTTCCTCATGATTTCCAAGAAAGTCATAATCCCAAAGCAAAAGTCCTTAAGAAAGAGTTCAAAATTTAGAAGTCGTGCTCAAAAGGTGATCAAGAGATACATTAGGAAGTGCAATCAAAAGCAATGTATCAAAATAAGCAAAAAATTCACAAGGCTCTATAGACTCATTCCTTTGAACAATCTGGAAATGTATGCTTAGTTCCAACCGCTTCTTAGTTATAGAGGTCCTTAGAAGTATTGTATGTTCTTCAAATACTCAGGTCTAGTAAACAAGTGTCTTTTTAGGTACATTCTAGGATCAAAAACAAATCTTTTCATCCATCCTTGAACATCAAACCCAAAATAACCTCACCATCACCTCTTGAAAAATCTTGAAATTATCCTCCATGCTAGGCTTTTTGGCAAAAATCAAAATCATCAAATCCTTGAAGCAAAATCCTTGAAATCCTTGAATCAAAAACATCAAATTGTCTTTGGCTAGGTATGTGTAGATGCATCCTTTTGCATATGCTTAGTCAAATTATCAAAACCATCTTGTTTAGCTAGGTATATGTAGATGCATCCTTCTTCGTATGCTTGGTTAAATTATCATCTTGTTTGAATAGGTGTGGGTAGATGCATCCTTCTCCCTACACATATTCAAAATTATCATCCTTTGAGAAAATCTACCTCTTTGATAATCATCCAACATCTTAGGGTCTATTTGTTCATAAATCTAAAAGCAAAGCAAACCAAAAAATCAAATCAAGGTCAATCCAAAATCCAAAACAAATCCAAAAAGTCCTAAAAATTCTAGCATCCCCTAAAGATTTCTCAAAAGATCAAACATCCACATCATTCATCTTTTTCATCATCCCCATCATATCACCTTTGATCCTTGGAAAACATCCTAAATTTTCTCTTTTTGTACCTAAGATTAGATCAATCCAAAAGAATTAGAGATTCATCTCCCATATTCTTCAAAATTGATCCCTATTTTATGGTGTAAACTAGATCTCAACGCAAGAGGAACATGGAAGCCAACAAAGAAACATCCACTACAAGTGACCTAAGTCAAACAAATTCTGAAACAAATCCCGTTGAATCAAGTAATCCTCTAATCAACTTTCCTCATCACAAAACCCTCAAGAGGAAGTAGATGATCTTACCAATAATCCCTTTGGAATGCCACATGAGGAAATCACCGAAATGATTCAAAATCTAGAAAACCATAAGATTATCAATATCATGATGAGACTCAATCCTTTACTATACGTGCTCAAATTAGCAAAGCAAGGGGCTAAACTACCTTCTGATTTCGATGTGAGCTCTATAGTGGAACCATACTTAGAGGTCATGCCTCCAATTTCATCCACACTCCCCATCTCATCTACACCCCCATCCCAAAGTATCACTCAAAACATCCTGCAAATCACAACATCCATTGCTCCAACTCAACCTAGTGTTAACAAGGGAAGTGTGTTTCTCAATGCCATACACACACACCCCCTTGTCAACAATCAGGATTTGAATGCAAACACCATTTTGGGGAAAAACGTACCCCAAAATCCATTACATACATATGTCCCTCTCACCTTTCATGATCCAAACGACCCATCATCATCATCCTCTTGCACAACACCCCAAACCTCTCCCCCCATAAACTCGCAAGGAGAAGGTGACATGTTCGGACCAGGGGGTATTTTTGACACCACACCATTTCCTCAAGAGATTGCATCTCTTACGTTTTCACCAGTTCCACCATTGCCATCATCATCCACACCACTGCTTGGCTTAGGGATTCCACCTTTACCAAACATCAATCAAAATCAAACCAACATCCCAAACATTAATCAAAGCATCACACCAAACTCTCAAAACTTATCATCAACATTGCAACAACAGATGAAAACCACACAAGAAATCACCACACCATCAACCACCCCCCTAATATCTCAAAACATGGTCTCTCAAGGACCAACCACATCGATCGCACCATCCACCACTCAAACCCCAATCACTAACATGACAATGCCTCTCACCACTACAACAAGTGCCATTTCAAATCCACCACCACCTCCACCACCACCAAGCTCCAACACAACATGCCAATATAGTATGGTGTTGCAAGCAGCTCAGTAAGCTGCCTATCAAAAGGAATTCCTACAAGTAAAAAAGCAACAAGCCACATTACTAGCTACTTAACAAGCCACACAATTAGCTGCCCAACAAGCCGCTCAAGCTGCGCAAGTTGCTCAAGTTTCCAAAGTTGCATTACAAGAACAATAGGCTTCTCGAGCCCAAATCTCATTACAAAAACAACAACAACAAGCGGCACAAGCTTAGGCTCAAGCTCAGGCACAAACTCAAGCCACACAAGCACAAGCACAAGCTCAGGCTCAAGCACAGGTACAAACTCAAGCCACACAAGGACAAGCACAAGCACAAGCACAAGCTCAAGCACAAGCTCAAGCACAAGCTCAAGCTCAGGCATGAGCTCAAACACACACTCAAGCTCAAGCCCACTATCAAGTACAACAAGCACAAGCACAAGAACAGTATCTTGCACAACAACATGCAGCGCAACAACAAGCATATCAGCAAACGCTAAAGCAATATCAAGAGCAGCAAGAAGCAGCCCAATTAGAAACTCAACAAAAAGTAGCACAACAACAACAGGCTCAGTAGTAGGAAATCTTGGCACATCAACAACAAGACCAACAACAAACATTGTTGATACAACAACAAGCATTGTTGATACAACAAGTACAATCAAACATTTCTCAACAGAATGTGCAAATACCACCAATCAACACATCAACTAAGCCAACCATCCCATCAACAAGTGAACCACCTCAGAATACTTTCATCCCACCTCCTAATCCATAAAAGGATGTCGCAACACGAATCAAATTACTCTCACAACAAGTGCTCAATCTTCAATCAGGGCGAACCATGAAAACATCCAGTAACTCGTGTCCTTATCTGTTTGATAGGAGCCTTGTGATGAAACCATTCCCAAAGGGATTTGAGATCCCCAACTTTCACAAGTACTGTAGGATGGGAAACCCTAAAGATCACATTAGGGAATTCCAGATTCATTGCATGGAAGTCACGTATGATGATACCTATTTGATGCAGCTATTTCCTAAGAGCTTGGCTGGCCACACCATGGAATGGTTCTCTCATCTACCTATAGGCATCAAGACATTCCAAGAAATCATAGATGTATTCATCAAAAACTACACATGCAATATCACCATGGATGTCATTCTAGAGGAACTATCGACTCTAGAACAAGGTAAGAATGAATCATTTGCCTCATTCCTATAACGATGGCGATCCAAGGCCAATCAGAGCAAATGGGTCATGCTCGAGGAACAACAAGTGTGCACTATCATATCCAACCTTGATGGCCTCTTGGCATTCCACCTCAAGGTCCAAGGGATCGCCACGTACAACCAGTTAATTTCCAAAGCACTTAGCATTGAACGAACCCTTATAACACAACCTAGGGGATCAACTTCATATCCCGAACAACAGAACAATCGTCCATCTACAAGCTATACTGACAAACCTCGCACATCGGCAAGAAACAAAAATGTTACCAACGATGGTGTCGTTGATGCCAAATTTTTCATTAGTGCCCCTCAAAAAAACATACCCGCACCACAACAACCAATCCAAAACCATCATCAAAACAACCATCAAGTGAGCACAACAACACAACAACCAAACAATCAAGTGATCAATAATGCCAATGATCAAAGGGGACCACCCCAATGAAACAAGAACTTCACCAAGTGGAAGTACACTACCCTTGGGGAACCACTTGAAGTCATCATGAAGAAACTAATAAACGAAAACCTCATCAAGATTCCCACCTATGAAAACTACCAAGAACCCGATGTAAAACCTCCTTGGTACAACAAAAATCAGCTTTGTGACTTCCATAAAATCAAAGGACACACCACTAATAGTTGCATGAGGTTAAAGAACATAGTCCAAGACCTCATTGATCAAAGAATCATAAATGTAGAACAACCAATAGGGAATCAGAATCTCAAAATACACACGAATCTAATGCCTAGCCATAACAATAAAGGGAACAATAACATTGATAAGGGGAAAGGAACCTTCAAGAATGTGAATCATGTATACAACCATGTCGTCTCATCCTTGGATGACTACTGCGCTACCATCACCATCAAAGGAGCTCATACCGATTGCGGAGTCACCACAAGAGGTGGCAAAGTTACCATTGCAGGGTCATCTCAACCAAACAAAGCACCCTCACCCAACCCCAAGATTGGTTCCCAATTGTTACAATGTCCTTGATCAGCTAAAGAGAACCCCAACACAAATCTCCATCATCGAGTTACTAAAAATCTCATCTGCCCACAAGAAAATCCTTGAGGAAGCATTGGCTTCATCCACCGTCCCTACTGATCTCGATGTAGAACAATTCCAAGCTATGGTCAAAAATATAATTACCATGAATCTTCTCACATTCTCTAACCAAGATTTTCCCGCTCAACCATCTCATAACTGTGCACTCCACTTAGAGGTCCTAGTGCAAAAAAATAAAGTCAAGCGAGTCTTGGTGGATGGAGGTGTAGGCTTGAATATTTGTTCCTCAAGCTCATTAAGAACTTAAAAATCTCAGAGGATTCCATTGACAAAGGTAAAGGTATTACAATCGGAGCATATGATGATCAGGAAAGAGTATCCTAAGGCACAATTCATATATCTATTCAAGTAGGTCCAACTATCATGGAAACTACCTGTCAAGTCCTAGACCTCGACTTTCCTTATAACATTCTCCTAGGACGTCCATGGATTCATGTAATGCAAGTAGTAGCATCAACCTTCCATCAATGTGTCAAATTCACATATGAAGGACAAGAGGTCACCTTCCATGGAGATCTTGAACCATTCTCCTATTGCAAAATCCTTGAGACAAAATATTACAAAATACCTCAAGTACCTAAAAATGATAAAGGCCCATCAACACCTTACATTGATCCAACCACTCTTGCCTCCAATTCTGCAACAGAGACACCTGTCATTCCTACCATCCCCACCATCTTTGATATCAAAGTCATCATCTAAGACAATGGTTGTGGAAATTATATGATTCCCAAAAATGCCTTTGTGGTAGGAGAGTTACCACAATCTCCTAGATCAGGAGGACGTCCGCAATCAAACCAAGCCTCCACTTCCCAAACATCCCATGAATATCCCAACTTCAAAAGTTGGGGATATCTCAGTCAAGAATTCATAGAAGAAGACCCATCTCATCTCCTATACCAAGATAATAGACCAGCAGCCAATCTACCAATGGATGACATAAGTAAAGGTTTGCAAATGATGCTCATAATGGGCTATGACAAAAACCAAAAACTGGGGAAAAACAACAATGATCTTATAATACCCCCCATTCCTAAGACATGAATGAGAAATCTTGGCCTCAAATGTACTCCTCTAAGTATAACCATACGTGGACGAGGTCCTCCAATTAAAGCAGTCAAGACTCCTCATGAACCAACACTAGCTGAGTAGAGCTTACCTATATCCACTGGCCACATATTAGATAATTTCACTTTTGATATAATGGATGTCTGTAGTAGTAGTGATGATGAGGAACCCATGACCAACGTACCTAGGCTAATTAGCACCCTATCTTATGAGTTTGAAAACCAAAACCATGAAATCTGTCTAGTTTACCCACAACTCATCGATTATGACCATGGAGGACCACCAATTCTTGACACATTCAAAAATGATGAGGCTCTCTTAGACTTCATGGGACTATGGGATAATATTCCATATGGGGATCACAAAGCAAGATTCATCATTGAGCTAGATACACAGGCCTATTATGGGGAAACGATTGAATCCCTCAGTCGCAAAAGTGAGAAATTAAGAATAATATCTAAGTCCTTGAGTGAAAACCGCACTGTGGCACTCTCCAACACGAAAAAAGTAAAAAGAAAGGACACATCAAATAGTGAAAACCTCTCTGAGGTTCCTAAGGATGAGGGATTCAATCTTTCTTTCAAAGCTCTCCATCAGGAAAAATCAGTTGTCCTAGCAGAAAATTACAATCCAGTTAATCTAGGAACAAAGCAAACACCTCACATCACATTATATGTAGAGTCATTACTATTAGAAGAACAAGAGCTCCTAGTAGCCTTCTTATGAGAAAGACAAGTTAATTTTGCATGGAGATATGCAGACATGCTGGGGCTCATTCTAGAAATTGTAGTTCATCGCCTAGCAGTGTACTATGAAGCAAATCCTGTTAGACAAAAGCTCAAGAAAATACACCCTCAGATCGCCCTGCTAGTCAAAATGGAACTAAAGAAGCTATTAGATGCAAGATTCATTAGACTGATAGATTATCCAGAATGGGTGTCAAACCTGGTTCATGTCTCAAAACTTGATGGGGGCATCAGAATTTGCACAGATTTCAGAGACTTAAACAAAGCATGCCCAAAAGATGATTTCTCATTGCTCAACATTGACATAATTGTAGACATGATGGTGAGACACAAAATGCTTTCCTTGATGGATGGTTTCTTGAGATACAACCAGATAATGATTGCTAAAGAAGACCAACAAAAAATGGCCTTCACTTGTCCATGGGGGACTTATTGCTTGAATATGATGCCATTTGGCTTGAAGAATGCAAGAGCAACATACCAAAGATCCATGACATTAATCTTCCATGACATGATCCATAAAATTGTTCAAGATTGCATTGATGACATAATAGCCAAATCCAGAAAGGGGAAGGATCACATAGCAACCTTGAGTACTATTTTCAACAGGCTAGAGGAATACAAGGTCTGATTAAATCCAAAGAAGTGTGTCTTTAGTGTACAATCAGGAAAGGTGTTAGGATACATAGTGTCGTGGAGAGGTACTGAGGTAGAAGCTGCTAAGGTAAAAGCAATCCTTGAGATGGAGGCACCTAAAAAATTGAAACAATTGAGAGGTCTCCAAAGTAGGCTTCAGTCCATTTCAAGGTTCATAGCACAGTTGACAGATAAACAAAATCCATATTCTCACCTACTTCACAAGGAAGTAGCGTACAAGTGGGATAACAAGTGTGAAGAAGCCTTCAATAAGATCAAAAAATATTTTCTTACACCACCAGTCCTCATGCCTCTAATCCCAAGAAAGCCATTAATTCTTTATGTGTTAGCAACAACAACAACCCTTGGAGCTCTCTTAGCTCAACACGATGAAAATGGGATAGAAAGGGCCATCTATTATATCAGCAGAACAATGGTTGGGTATGAGTTAAATTACTCATTTATTGAGAAAGAATTTCTAGCCGTAGTGTTCACTTCACAGAAATTCATACATTACATGCTGGCACACAAAATAAAACTCATCGCCAAAATCGATCCCCTCAAGTACTTACTCTCAAAAGCAATACTCACTGGAAGAATGGCCAAATGGGTCATGATACTATTGGAGTATGACATTGAATATGTGGAATGAAAAGCAATTAAAGGTCAATTCATTGCAGATTAGCTTGCAAAAGCACCAGTCTATTCAGAGAATCCTCTCATCTCAGACTTTCTAGATGAATCTGTCTTCAATCTCAACATAGCTGACCACTGGAAACTTTACTTTGATGGATCATATATGCAACATGGATTAGGAGTCGGTGTCTTCTTTATCAACCCACAGGGTGACTGCATACCTAGATCCTATAAATTGGCATTCCCCTACACCAACAATATTGCGGAATACGAGGCTTTAACCATAGTTCTCAGAATAGCAGTGCAGTGGCACATCATGGCCCTCAGAGTATACGAAGACTCTCAGCTGATAATAAACCAAGTGAATAGTGAGTACCTGACTAAGGATGATAAGCTCACCCCATACAAAAAACTAGTGGAGACTCTCAAGGAATCCTTCATCGAGATCGCATTTGAGTAGATTCCCAGAGCAAACAACAGAGTAGTAGATTCCATGGAAATGATTGGATCCCTACTGGACATCCCTCACAATGTCCTAAAACATGAATTCTTGGTAGAACAACTTCTCATGCCCTCATTCAAGGTACTAGAGTCAGAATTTGTGTGTAAAATTGTTGGTCTTGGAGATCCTTGGTACCATGAAATTTATACCTACCTACGAATAGGTGTCTTACCTGCTGACTTACCCTCAAGTTTAAAAAGAAATTTTATTAAAAATTCCTCTAGGTTTGTCATCCTAGGAAATACCTTATACCATAGAAGCATAGAGGGAACCTTATTATGCTTCCTTAATACTGACAAAGCCTTGACTACTTTAACTGAGGTGCATAATGACATCTATGGTTCACATTCGAGTGGAATGACCCTAGCCAAGAAATTACTGAGGATGGGGTATTATTGGCCCACTATGGAGAAAGAGGCACACAACCACGTCAGAAGGTGTCTACAATGTCAACATGGGGACCTCATCCATGCTCCAGCTCAAGAGCTCCATCCCATCATTACACCATGGCCATTTTTGTAGTGGGGACTCGATCTCATTGGAAAAATCATTCCCACTTCATCCAATGGCCATAAGTTCATCATAACCACCACTGAGTACTTTACCAAGTGGGTGGAAGCCATACCAATGACCTATATAACGGGGAAGCAGATATCAAAGTTCATCCCAAACTATCTCATTTTCCGCTACGGTGTTCCCCAAGCTATTATCTCAGATAATGGAACACCATTCAGAAATTAGGATGTTCGCAATCTATGTGAAAAATTAAAAATCCAACATCGCTTCTCCACCCCATACTATCTCCAGGGAAATGTCCAAGCAAAAGCCACAAATAAAACCATTTTAAAGATCCTCAAGAAAAAATTCAATGACGCAGGTCATGACTAGAATCTGTAGCTAAATCCCACCCTCTAGGCCTCTTGAACTAGTATCCGCACACCCACCGATGCCACCCCATTCTCCCTGGTATATAGATAAAAATCCATACTGCCCATTGAGATCGAGCTCCCATCACTAAGAATATCACTAAAAAAACCTCATCATGGATGAAGAGTACCGAGTATCAAGATTGAATGAGTTGGAGCTACTGGATGAGTGGCGAATAGATGCTTTAAATCATTTGCAAGTCTATCAGAACAAACTCAAGAGAAGTTATAAGAAGAAAATTAGAAGTAGGACTTTCCAAGTTGGAGAACTGGTACTAAAGGAGAATCAAAAGAACGTCCTAAATCCAAACAACAAAGGAAAATTTGAACCCAATTGGTTAGGGCCATTTGTTATCACAACAAGCTATAAATTAGGGGCATATTAGTTATCAACACCCAAAGGGGAACCTCTGCAGGAGCCCATGAATAGCTCCCATCTCAAAAAGTTTTATGCCTAATCTTTCAAGGCATAGAACCCAAAAAATCAAAAAATAAAAAATGTCCTAAAAAAATGGTTACCTTGGTGAAAACCTGGAAAACAAGCGTCATGGTGACAACAAAAAAATAAAAAAGCAGAAAATCCAAAAAAATATAGTAAAGAGAAAAAATCATCCTCTAGTGAAAACCACTTCGGAGGCACTTTGGACAAGTACCTTGATGAAAAACTAGAAAACATGCACCTTGTGTAAATAAACACTTTCCATCCACTAGGATCTTCATGGCTTGTTCTGTAGCTATCACCTTCCATCACATTCCATATCTCCATCCATCATTCAACCGCATCTACACCATAGCTTGGTCCTATGTTCATATCATGATCCCTCTTAGTACTACTCAACCCATTCTCAAGGTCAATTTGTCATGCCTTTATCGGAGTAGTCTATTGCACCATGCTAGGGGCATGTTCTCATCGGATTGGATTCGTGTATATTCTTGAGATCACAAAATTAGAAAATCCAAAAACATCCAAAAATCCAAAAAATCCAAAAACATCAAAAAATCCAAAACTTCAAAAAAACATCCAAATCATATCAAAATTTAAAAATAGGTCAAAAAGTCAAAAATAGAGTCATTTTTTTGAACTACGGGTCTTTGAGCCTTGAACGTAGGCAAGGTTGATCTTTGATCATCCCCTAAGACACTTAGGCCAGTCCTTTAGGAGTCCATCATAATAAACTGGCATTTCATCATGTATATCTTCATCTATAAATCAGTCAAGTTGTTAGTCAAACTATGTGGTCTCTACATGTATAACGTAGGCAAGGCTAATCTATTGATCAGCTCCCGAGGCCCCTAGGATAAGTCCTTAGGTTAGTCTCTTGGTCAAAATCTCGGAAAACCCCAAAACATTTGGATATCAAAAAATCAATGCATTTATAAAATCTCGAAAAATACCAAAAACAACCTCAAAATAGTTCAAAAAACTCCAAAAACATCCAAATATTTGAAAAAAAATCCATCTGTCTCATCTCGCTTTCACCCGCAATAACATCATTCACAATAAATCAATCATCATGCCCGACCTTTGGTGAAACAGTTAGAAACAAGTCAAGTAGGATAAAAGTGAAAACCCAAAACATCAAAATCTTAAAGTCTAGGTTAGTACATAAACAAGTTGTTCAACTCTTTGTGTCAATAGTGTATCATCCAATTAGTCCCATATCAAATCATCTAATATCATCATGTGTTAGGATGCATCCTTCCTACAATGGACATCAACATCAGGCATCATCATAGTTTAGTCTTGGCTAGCGGTATTGAAGAACATCAACTTGTTTGTTACTATATCTTTTTCTTTTGATTTATCTTGTTGTGATCATTCCAAGGACCTCTCCATGATGACCCCAACAAAGGGATTTAGAGAGATAGGAATGGGGAAACAATCATTATATTTTTATCTATTGCACTTGTTGGAAATTCTTATAATATAACCTCAGTTAATACTTGCTTTATTTAGGTATATACAAAGGGTGTTTTAGATATTTTGTTGACCACATAGGAAGGCTTGCCTTCCTATGTTTTGGTCTGAGATGTTTGAAGTATTTGAAGTGCATCCTAGTAAGGTTTTTGTATGTCAAGTGTCAACAAGGATACTCCTATCTAATTTTCGAGTCAAAGTCCATTACACTAGGTGCAACTCCATCCTAGTTCTTTATACCTTGATGCATCATATTTATGCGTGTTATCAAATGTAAGATAATTGACCCTTTAAAAATCCCAACTCCACGACAGATATTCATCATCATCATCATCTTTGGTCTTGTTGAAATTTCTTCTTTCTTCCATTTCTTCTTGCTTTTCACGCTAACAAGGTACTATGATAGTTAATCACCACCATCATTAATCTTGCATGCACAAATTGTCAGCACAATGCATATCATATAGAAAAAAATGATCATCTCATACACATTTAATATGGATTTGTTATTCTAAGAATCTCATAAACATAGCATTACATACACATTTGCATATAACCACCTCTTATGCAATTACAAAAAACATAAATAACCCATCATATCATCCATGGCATAATCATATAACCACCATTGCATCACATAAATAGATTAGGAATTTGCATCCATTTGCATAAAGCATACATCATCATAAATATGCATATCATCCATCCACATCATAAAGAACATCTCACGAATCATTTTTCATTTCATTTCATAAATCATCCCATATCATTATAAGCATCCAATACATGATTAAACAAAGCATAATAAGTGCATAAACATTATACACAATCCATCATATTAAGTGCATACATCTATCCATAATTATATAAAACATCTCATAGAAAAGCATTTATTATATCATTTCACATACACATCATAATATCATTACTCACATATCATTTTGACCATAAATTATCTCCATACCATTTTGCATAACATATCATGTCATATATAACATCACATCATAACATCGTCACAAGTGCATATCATACATAGCAAATCACATACATTCATCATTGCATAGCCACATATTAGGATCACTACATTCACATCATCATCACCATCATAACAGAAAAGAGATCGAAAAATAAATCATTTCATAAATAATCACATCTGCATCAACATACATAAATCACCATATAGATTGCATCATCATATAAACATCCATATCATCTATCATTCATCCATATCGCATATCATATAAATCCATAAATCATCACAAATGCATAATATAGATCTGTTAGTCACATAACCATCACATAACGCATATATCATCAAAAAGAAATGTATCCATACATCCATCACATAACACCATAACATTATTGCATAGCATATAGAAATAGAACCATCCATAAATGCATAATAAACAAATAGTACATGACACATCATATCAACATCATCATATCATATATCATCAAGTGACTGTCATAGTACATAATAATTGGATCACTGTACATGTGTGTATGTCAAGGAATACAAAAAGGCCCAAAAGGCTATAAAAAAAATGAGCCCATATGGCACGAAAGAATAATATCTAAATCAAAAATAAGGTCTAACCCTCCTACTTGCTGCCCTCAACTTTGTCACTGTGACCCTCTGCCGGTCTATGGCTGGTCCACTGTGAATAATTTGGGGCCCAACCTAGTCTAGGTATGGCTTGATGGTAGAGAAACCAATAGTAATCTGCCTCCCGGATGGCCTCCTTGTATGAATGAAGAGGCATTGTGCTGTGAGAGGAGGAAGCCACCATACTCTCTAACTGTTGTCTGCGGCCCATCTCTGCAGCTGCCTATAGCTTTGCGACCTGCCTCTGTAATACTGATTGGTCTCTCTTTGCATGGGCCTGGTCTCTCTCTGCTTTTAAGGCCTGGACCTGGGTCTGCAACTATGCTATCATCCTGTCCCTTGAATCTAGCTGACCCGCTGGCTATCTCGATAGAGGTTGCACATGAGGCAAGTCCCCACCCCTGGCTCGTGGTGGTGTGGCAACCCGATCCTGGTGCCCATCATGTCCACCCTCTAGCCCCTAATATTGGTCCTTCAACTATACATCAACACATGAGGCTGATCCATCTAAACCTATGCTAGTTGGACCTATGTCGGTTGGACCTGTACGGGCTGGCCCTATGCTAGTTGTCCTACTAGAGGACCGCCACCTCCTCATCCTCAACCTGCTCCCCTACCCCTGGCTCTCCATCAAATGGAGGGTGCACCTAGAACTGTCAAACTCAGAGGTGGTCAGAACCAATCTCAATACATCTAAGTCACTCCGAGATCTGTGACCCCCTAATCATACACCCATGGCTAGGCCACTAGCTGCCTGAAACTGTCAACTAACCTGGAGGCAGGAATGTATCGCCCCCAGGCACCCTATGACACTGTGCAAGAAAAGATGGCCACGTAATCATTGTCTGGCCTATCCTGTACCTCCCCAAATTGATGTTGAACTCGTCCAGAAAGACATCATTCAATCATAGTGTGCTCCTGCCCCTACATAAACCGATCCTGGTGGGCAAAGAATAACTGTTGTACATCATCAATCCATTTGGGCCGACCAAGGTATGGACACCATGTAAACACTATCATATCATCAATGACCCTCCTCTAGTGAGGGATCCCATGCTCACTTGTGTGTGTGAAGGACACATCACCCCTATAGTGCCAAACCACTAGATCATCGGGCCTGACTAGCACTGGAACAATCCGCGGCTAAAGAACAAAGATGTGCTCCCATGCCCACATGTGAAGAAGTGTGACACCTGCACCAAGGGCCCTACCGTCCAAGTATGCATACTCATGTAAATCCCTATAAAGGGAGGCAAGAAGAATTGAACCCCATGCATAATACTCTCATCTCTTATATGTCGTAACTAATAATGTTATGTTAACTTTTTGGTGACTTTGGAAATCACATTTTGACCTCAAATTAATTTGCAAGGTGGTGCAAGGGGTTCATATTTTAATAAAGGATTTAGTTATTGTTTTGGTTATAATGTTTTTTTGTAAAACCACTAAAATGAGCTTATTTTTTGAATGATTATGAATGTGAAACGTCAAGAGGCAAGGCAACAGGAGTGCTTAGAATTAGTACGTAGCAAAATATTGTGTTGTGAGAGAGAAGTTTTGTAATTTTAGTTTTTGTTGGATAATAAAAATACAGTGGATGATTGTTTCTTGGTGCATGTAGCTCACATTGGGTGAACCACATTAAATTTTGTGTTATTGTGTAATTATTTTTTTATATTTTCAATCTGCATTATAATTTATGATATTTCAATTGCTTTGGTCTGCTTGTAAATCCTAACACTCATAATTTCAATCAAGATTATAACGTATCCCCCATAATCATTATCTTACACATAATAAAATCTATCATAAGTAACTCCCAAATATTACTATGTCATGATATATGCTCCTAAACATCATAATAACATTAGATACTCTAAAAAATCCTTACACACAATCAAATATGGCTTACATGTGGCAAAGAGTGTAACCTCAAAGTGGGATTCCTGAATTCTCATGTGAGGATGAATAATAAAATTAAATATGTAACATTAGGAATGCATGTTAAGACGCCTTTCCCAATATTCTCTCACTTGTCAAAAACCATGCAAGATTAAAGGGAACTCCACTATTGTCATCTAGTAGGAGTCCATAGCACCATTTGAACTTCTCTATACTTACAAGCTTTGTTAATACATTTGCAACATTCTTTAAAGTTTCAACCTTGTCTAGGATAACCCTCTTATCCTATACCATATCTTAAATAAAATGGTATTGGACATCAATATTTTCCCTATGCATGTTGGTTCTTTGATAGATTAATGGCACTCCAATTGTCACAATGAACATTCACTATTCTTGGACTTAGCCCTACATTAGAACATATTCTCAAGACAAATAGAATCATTATAGGCATGAATAACTACCATATACTCTACCATAAGACTACATCATGTATCTTTTTCATGCAACTCATTACGCCTCTAAATAGGCTAAACATGTAACTCCACATATCCTTTAATATTCATTGAGTGTTGAAATTTAGTTATAGGTCCTCTACTTTATAAAATGTATCTCAAACTTGTTCCTAGTGTTAAAATTACAAAAAATGCAATTATTAGGTTATAAAAAAAAAAAACTCAATTTCTAGCATATAGAGTTGATTTTTGGTCGAAATAGGCCCAATCGGCCTCCTAGATCAAAGGTTATTGCTACCAAAATTTTGCATAGGAAATATAAAAACATTTTAGACACATGAAAGAGCTATAAGGGGAATTTACACTTCTTGACCAACTTATGGTATGTTTTATGACACATTATATGGCATCTTTGGTTAGAGACAATAGAATGCCAAATTTGGTGAGTAGATTATAATAAGGTCATGACAAGTAGAAAAAGTATGATATTTGTTGTCTGTGGACTAATCTTGAGATTTTAGAATTCAATTTCTAAGATAATGATTTGGGTGCCACTTTTTCAGGTGGTTTTAGCTCTTGGTTTTCTAATTGCCATTTTATATTCTCATTTATTAAATCTCTTATATAAATTAGGTTCTTGGTATGGAGGTTGTGTGAAGTATTTTAAAGATATTGCTAGCATACCACAATTCCTCTAGATCTCTGGTTTGTGATACTCTTATGAAGGAATTCTTTGCAAGTGTATTGAGAATGTGCTATTTATTGAATAACACATTGGGCTACTTTTGAATGTGGATTTCTCCTAGAAGGTTTTTCCCTATGTACACCTATGTTATGATATATTGTGTATTTTATGTTTATATGTGTCTTTTTCTTTTTATAGTTATTAAAATATTGAAACTTCTAAAAATTTAGCATAGTAAGCATTTCCATGTACCTTTATTCCTTTCACTCTATGGGTTAGTTTAATGTCATATATAGGTACTACAAACACAACTATGCTCTAAGTAGCTCATGACACTCTTAAAGGTTAATTTTAGGTCCCTTGTAGATCCTCTAATTGTTGCTACAAAATACTTAAATTACCATCTGATGCAAGAGCATCCAGTGGTGTAGGGAAATCTTGCATCACTCAAAAAAAATGTTTTTTTCTTATTGTCTTTAGTTGTTTTGAGTCTCATGATGGCACTTAAGGGGTGTAAGACAGTTAGAAGTTAGAAAAGGAAAAAAAATGGTCACTTACTATTTTTAGTAAGTCAGCCTAAATGGGCTCGTATGGACCTAAAAAATTTCCCCAGGGAGCAAAAATAAGAAAATATTTTTGGTGGCAAAAAATCGTCTTAATACCCTACACAGTTTAGGAGATATTAAAGTTTTTGTCCCAAGAAATTTCTCTAATGTAGGTTCAAATTCAAATATGAAAACCTTAGAAGCCCCGAAATAGCTCAAAAAGTGGACAAAATGATCTTTGAAACAACTCACAAATCAGACACCTGAATCAAAAAATATGGCCCTGCGAAGCTACCACACTAAAAAGTGAATTTCATTAAAATATCTTCCTAGGCAAGAAATCAAACAGTGGAGCTTTTGGCACCAAAAAAAGGGAAATTCACACTTTCTAGAATATTCAAGGGTGGTTATTGGGTAAAATAAAAAGGGATAAGTGGGGGTTGTATAAATTGGCTCCATTAGTGCACATTATGGCTCTGAATAATATATTTTAGAGTTAATTTTGTTGTAATGAATCAAGCCCATGAGGTTGTAGCATTGTAAGTTTTGAATTTGTAATTTCATTTTCTGAAAATAATTAAAAGTGAGTTATTATATGTCTCACATCTTCTGTGTTGGTATATATTGTTGTGATTTGTGTGGGTTTTAAGCGGTGTGGCCCTCATCAAGTGGTATTAGAGCAGGTTTTCCTGAGTGTGTAAATAGATCATTGAACGTGAGGTAGTATGCACCAAGACTTGTGGTTGTGGGTTTATGAGAAAAGTGATCAGAATGCCTCTGTGAAGAAACCATTGTGGTGGAGGAATTTTATTGTACCGGAAGAGGGTTTTAGAGCCCTACAAAGACACATTCAAGCACTACAAGAGGAGTTGCATCAAGGGTTTGAGCCAAGAAGAAGGACAGATGAAAGTGATTATGAAGCTAAAAATGAGGAACAATTTGAATAAGAACAAGATGCAGTAGATCCAAAGCAAGTTAGATTATTTAAGGCCATCTCTAAGATTGGGAAAAGGCCAAAGATCGACATTTCTACATTTTCTAGAAATCTTAACCCAAAAGAGTTGATTGATTGGATCAACGATATGGAGGAGTACTTTGAGTATGAGGTGGAAGATCCTGAGAGGGTCAAATTTGTAAAGACCAAGCTAAAGGGTCATGTGAATATTTGATGGAAAGAGGTACAACTAGAAATAAATCAAAGAGGGAAAGAGAAAATAACAAGATGGGATCATATGGTGGACAAATAAAAAAGACAGTTCATTCCTATGGATTATGAGCTAGATTTGTTGAAGAAGATGCAAGCGTTGAAACAAGTAGGAAAATACATCAAGGAGTATACAAAATAATTCTACCATGTCTTGATCAGAATAGGCCATTTTGAGGCCAATAAGGAGAAAGTTTCTTGTTAAATAAATGGTTGAAGTCGGGTATTCAAGAAGAGTTGGGTCTGGTAAGAATGTCTACCATTGAAGATGCATACCAATTTGCTTTGAAGGTAGAAGAAAAGTTGAATAGAAGATTTGAAGGCAAGCAAAGAGGTGGGGGTCATGGTGGAAAGACTAGTGGATGGTCATATGGAGGTCAAAATGAAGATCAAAAGAAGGGTGGAGGATCTAGTAGTAGCTAGAACTAGAAAGGAGATAACACCTACTATCCTCGTGATCGAAATAATGGACACCAAAGAGGAAGAGGCAGATTTGGATGAGGACCGAGAAGAGGAGGCTTTCATGGTACCTATTTCCAATTTGGAGAAGGACATAGAGCCTATGAGTGTCCTTGACATCAAGGAAGGACAAATAGAAGACCTGGGGGTAATGCACGAGTTGCACATGTAGATGAAGATGCTAAGTCTTTACATTCTGAGGATATAGAAAGTGGAGAGGTTCTTGTTACTAGAAGAGCCTTGTTGAATGAGGAGAAGGAACCGACTCAAAGGAATAATTTTTTTCACACCAGATGTAAGTGTGAAGGTAAATTTTGCAATGTTATTATTGATGGAGGTAGTACTGATAACCTTGTTCCAAAATAGATGGCTAGTAAGTTGTGGTTGGAGAGAAGAAGGAATTTGAATCCATACCAGATTGCTTGGTTGTAGAAGAACCATAAAGCTTTGGTACATGAAAAATGTCTGGTAAAGTTCAAGATTGGAAATTACCATGATGAGGTATTGTGTGATATTATACCTGTGGATGTTTGTCATATGTTGTTAGGCAAACTGTGGCAGTTTGATCAATGAACAGTACATGATAGACATACCAACACCTATTCTTTGACAAAGGATGGAGTTCATCATAAGTTGAAGCCTTTGAAAGAGGCAGAGGAAAAGTTATGCAGTAATGCAAGAATTTTTTTCATTGATGGAAGAAATTTCCTAGAAGGTATGAGGCATGACATATGTGTTTTGCATTGATCCCTAGAGTTGATAAAGAAGATACTAATGAGGTATCGATAGAGGTTTCTGATTTGTTGAATGAGTTTCAAGATATTGTTTCTGATAAAGTACCTAAAGGTTTTCCTCTAGTAAGGAAGATTAGTCATTAGATGGATCTAATTCTTGGAGCTATTTTTCCAAATAAGGAAGCCCATCGAATGACTCTAGTAGAGAATGAAAAGTTGAATAGACAAGTGCAAGAGTTGTTGTGGAAGGGATTGATTCGAGAGAGTTTGAGACCATGTGCAGTTTTTGTAGTACTAGCACCAAAGAAGGATGGAGAATGGAGGATGTGTATAGACTCCTAAGCCATCAACAAGATCACCATCAAGTATAGATTTCCCTTGCCAAGGATGGATGACATTATGGATTGTTTGAGTGGAGCTGAGTACTTCAAGAAGATAGATCTAAAGAGCATATATCACCAAATCCAAATTAGAGAAGGAGATGAATGGACGACAACCTTCAAAACCAAGGAGGTTTTGTACAAGTGGTTAGTCATGCATTTTGGGCTAACCAATGCATCAAGGACATTTAATATGACTTACAAATGAGGTATTGAAAGAATTTTTAGGAAAATTTGCTATTGTTTATTTGGATGATATTCTGATTTTTAGTAAGACATTGGAGGAGCACCTGATGCATATTCAGAGAGTTTTTGAGAAGCTAAGGGAGGAGAAGCTATTGATTAATTTGAAGAAATGTAGTTTTGTGAAGAGGGAGTTGGTGTATCTAGGGTTTTTTGTCTCAATAGATGGTCTCAAAATGGATCTAGAGAAGGTGAGAGCTATCATTGAATGGCCTACCCCAAGGAGTATTATAGAGGTAAGATCATTTCATGGTCTAGCAAGCTTTTATAGAAAGTTTATCAAGAATTGCAACAGTATTTGTGCACCTCTAACTGAAGCAATGAGAGGGGATATTAAATATTTTAAAAGGACTATAGGAGCAACAAAGAGTTTTTATATGTTGAAGAAGAAAGTCACATAGCAACCTATTTTGGAACTTCATCATTTCAATAAGGTCTTTCAAGTAGATTGTGATGCTAGAGGCACTGTGATAGGAGTTGTTTAGAGTTAAGAAGGTAATCCTATTGCCTATTTTAGTGAGAAGTTGAATGATGCTAAGAAGAAATATGCTATATATGATCAAGAGTTTTATGCTATAGTTGAGTCTTTGAAGAAATGGAGACACTATTTGTTGCCAAAAGAATTTTTTTTATATACTGATCACCATGCTTTGCAGTATCTCAATATTCAAGGAAAGTTAAATCAAAGGCACTTAAAATGGGCTGAGTTTTTGTAGAGTTATACCTTTTTTTTAAGCATAGGAGTGGAAGGTCAAACAAAGTTGTAGACGCCTTAAGTAGAAAGTAAAATTTGTTGATAGAAATGAATATAGAGGTTGTTGGGTTCAATGAACTCAAGAGTTTATATCTTGAAGATCCAGAATTTGTAGAAGCTTGGAAGGCTTGTTTGGAACCTGTTACATTGGATAGGAAAAGACGGTTGGATTTCTTAATCCAAGATAAGATGTTGTTTAGAGGAAGCCAATTGTGCATTCCAAGGAGTTCTATGAGAGAGAATCTAATCAAGGAGAAGCATAGTAGAGGATTGGCTAGACATTTCGATTGAGGTAAGACCATTTCTCTTGTTAGTGAGAATTATTACTGGACACAATTACAACAAGATGTGAAGAAGTTTGTACAAAGTTGCAGAGTATGTCAGATGGCAAAGGAACAAGTCAGAATATTGGATTGTATCAACCATTACCTATACTTGAGAGGCCATGAGAAGATATTAGCATGGATTTTGTTCTTGGCTTGCTAAGGACACAGAGAGGGAATGATTCCATATTTGTGGTGGTGGATAGATTTTCAAGGATGGCACATTTCATTCCATATCATAAGACCAATGATGTTCATATTGCAGAGTTTTTTTTCAGAGAGGTGGTGAGACTACATGGTCTACCGAAGAGTATAGTTTCAAACAGAGATACCAAATTTATTGGTTATTTCTGGAGGACATTATGGAACAAGTTGAAGACAATTTTGAAGTTTAGTTCTACACACCATCTACAAACTAATGGACAAACATAGGTGGTGAATAGGAGTTTGGGTAACCTGCTAAGATGCTTAGTAGGAGATAAGCCCAAGGGATGGGATTTTATTATACCATAGGTAGAATTTTCTTACAACAATTTTGTCAATGAGAGCATTGGTAAATCACCATTCCAGATTGTGTATGGGATTATTCCCAGAATTGCTTCTGAACTGAGAAAGATTGATAAGGGGGAGAAGAGTAGTGTTGAGGTTGAAGATTTTGTCGAGCACTTGAAGAATTTGCATGAAGAGGTGAATAAACATATCAATGAGGTGAACTCACAAGATAAGGCTAAGGAAAATCAAAAAAGGAGGTATAAGGAATTATACATAGGAGATAAATTCATGGTTCATTTTTGAAAGGAAAGGTTTCCAGTTGGTACATACAAAAAGTTAAAGATGAAGTTTGGACCATGCAAGATCCTGAAGAAGCATGATTCAGGAAATGCATATGAGGTAGAGTTGCCTAATAAAATTAATATTTAGCCTTTGTTTAACATTTCAAATTTAACATAATATCATGAAGGAGGAATTGATGAAGAAATAATAGAAGCACATTGGAATATTCCAGCACCTACTTCAGAAAAGGAGGAGATAGAAGAAATTTTGGATAGTCATGTGGATAAAAGCACAATATATAGGAAATATGCAGAGTACTTGGTGAAGTGGAGAGGAAGGCCTGTTGAAGATTCATTGTGGTTGTTTGAGGCTATGATTAACTGTCTTGGTTTCCCTCTAACTCCTGAGAAGTGACAAGGTCACTTTTCAAATTACCTTGGGTGTCTAATGTAGGAGCATCCAGTGGTGTAAGGAAATCTTGCATCACCCAAAAAATGTTTTTTCTTATTTTATTTAGTTGTTTTGAGTCCCATGATGGAACTTAAGGGGTGTAAGACAGTCAAAAGTCAGAAAAGTAAAAAAATGGTCACTTACTATTTTTAGTAAGTCAGCCTAAACGGGCTTGTATGGACCGAAAAATTTACCCCAAGGAGCGAAACTGAAAAATATTTCCGGTGGTGAAAGAATCGTCTCAATACCCTGCACAGTTTGGGAGATATTAAAGTTTTCATCTCGAGAAATATCTTCAGTGCAGCTTCAAATTCAAATATGAAAACCTTAGAAGCCTCGAAATAACTTGAAAAGTGGACGAACCGATCTTTGATGGATTCAACATTGTAGATCTCTTCGAGAGCTTTCCAATGATATATTGTAATAGAAAATTGGATGCCCAAATAAAAAGTTATGGCCCCACGAAGCTACCCCACTAAAACGTGAATTTCATTAAAATATGTTCCTAGGTAAGAAATCAAACGACAAAACTTTTGGCACCAAAACAAAAGGGAAAGTTACACTTTCTAGAACATTATAGGCCAGTTATTAGGTAAAATAAAAAGGGATAAGTGAGGGTTGTAGCAAGTGGCTCCATTAGTGCAGATTGTGGCTCCAAATAATATATTTGAGAGTTGATTTTGTTGTAATGAATCGAGCCCATGAGGTTGTAGCATTGTAATTTTTGAATCTGTAATTTCATTTTCTAAAAATAATTGAAAGTGAGTTATTTTTTATCTCGCATCTTCTGTGTTGGTATCTATAGTTGTGATTTGTGTGGGTTTCAGGTGGTGTGGCCCTCATCACCATCCTAATAGGAGAAAAATACTCTATAACGCATCATAAGTATCTAAATACCCTCTTCCCTACCACCCAATGATCCCTACTAGGATTTGGAATGAGAAAACTCAAGATTTCTATTACTTGGGTAATGTATAATATAGTGAAAACATAAATCAAGAACTATGATAGATCATTGAATCAACCCAATCTAATCATAATCTAAGCCAAATAGATTCCCTTTAAGCACAAGTAACTACCATTTGTTTTTCATTTGTAGTGGATAAAGTGACCTCAACTTGTCATTTTCTCATCTAACTACTAGCAACACTAAATAAAGTGAAAACATAACTATTACTAGATCTTCTACTATTAACATCACCTTCCTAATATAAATTCATAAATTTAGAAATATCCACTAAGTGTTAGTCCCATAGAATGACTAAGATGAAAAATTGAGTACTTGGAGTGTCTCACAAATATCTAAATACCCTCTTAACTATATTCCAATGATCTCACTCAAGATTATCCCTAAATTTCTAAGGACTCACTTTTGAGGAAATGTCCAACCTTGTATAGACCATAACATACATCAAAATCCCAATAGAACTAGCATAAGTTAATTGATCCATGTCCTACCTCTCATTTGGTGTAGATGGATGGTACTCTACAAATAACCTGTCTTATTGAAATAGGAACACTCAAAAACCTACAAAATAACATGTTGAATCTCTCCAACATTGAGTTCAAAATACTTTCTCTATCCCAACCAAATATTTCTATTTTCTCTCTTCTGATCTCCATGCCCAATATTCACTTGGCTACTCCCAATTTCAATTCAAAATTATGTCAAAATATAAGACTTCAAAATACAAATCATATCCTTATTTTTACCAAAGAATAGCATGCAATCTATGTATAATGTGATAGTTCAAGGAAATTATCATCATCCATCTTGTAATAAACATAATGATTCAATTTAGATAGTTGGCATGCCCTAAATCTCACAGGGAAAAAACACAACTATCATTTTTTTAAAAAGAATATCGTATAAACACTAGAAAGTCACCAACCATACATGCACATGATAGCAAACCGGTGCATCAAACAATGAAGATCACACATTAAACACCTTTGGTACATCATCAAGAGCGATGTGTGAGAGTACAAGTAGTCGGGTGGATAAAGAACTATGTCTAGTATTGAGATAAGAATAATAAAATCTAATTTGATTGACTTCATTTCTCTTATTACCCTTAATGGCATTACATGTATATACACTATTAATACCTGAGATACTATTAACTTGGTATTTTGAGAGAAGGAAATTTGCTTTGATTATCTACTCTAATATCACAATCTTGTCGTTGTTCAGTAATAATATAGATATCATGTACAATTAGTATGATCTCTTCTAATGCTACCATTTATTATTGATGATAGTTTCACCCTATAACATTAATAGTAATATTATCTCCAATACTAAGATTTATTTTTTTTATTAATGTTATTGATTTCTTTTTTTTAAAAAGGGGTAAATGCTTTTGACCTGAAGCTATGAACCGATAAGGTCACAAACAGGGGACCTCATCCCCAATTTAAACATTCAACAATTACAACCCAGTGGGGTTTGAACCTTGATGACAAGAATAACACCACAACTTAACCATCATACTATGGCACTATTGGCAATATTGATTTCTTTTATTAATAGTAATGTTAATATTTATTTTACATTCAAAATTATCATTAAAATTGTAAGTAAATAATATTAATATTAATATTTATCTCTATATTAATATTAATATTATAACTACTACCATTATTATTAATTTTAACTACAATATCTAATAACACCATCATTAATACTCTTAATTACAATATCTAATTAAGATATTAAAATTAAATATTGTAATTAAGAGTATTAATATTGGTATCATTAGATATTATAAACACCAATATTAATATTTTTCCTAGCACACTTTCTAGTGTTTTTATTATAAAAAGGAAAGCATAACAAAGTGGGTGGGTTCAAAGCTATATATTTCATTCTATGTGAGCTCTACCTCGATCCCTAGCACGTAGTTCACTACTTTTGGTACATTTTTTATTTAAATATTTGTGTGACTATTCATCTATTTTGAAGTCACACTTAAGAGGTCCCAAAAAAGCTACGCATGGTCAAAAGAATATTTTTGGTACCCTAGCATGGTTTTTAATCATCCCATTACACAATTTTGTGTGGTCTCAAAAATGAGATTAAAAATAGGAACTCAAAAAGCAGGGGTTCAAACTAAAATGTTGGATGATGTCCAAATACATGAAACCCCAATTTCAATGAAAGATAAAGAGGTCAAGACTAGTGAAATGATGAACACTGGTTTGGGTGGAGATAAGGTAGATGAATCTGTGAGAACCCCAATCCTAGTACCTGCAAAATAATGAGAACAAACACATTAAGTTAGAGATTGCAAGCATGAACAAGGATTCCCCATGAAATCCATTTACAAAACTCAAATTAGGAAGAAAAAATTGAAGAACACAATGAAAATGACAAAACAAAGATTGAATCCTAATTAAGCAAGCAAACTCTTGATCCCATGGGGGAATTGGTGCCAATTTGATGTGAAAATTGGCCCTTTCCCAATTCCTATGATGCAAGATTGATGTATGTTGATGAGAATTGATGAGTGATCCACTTTGTTGATGAAGATTTAGTGCTCCAAGCTAAAAACCTGCATAACCTAGCTATGATTCAATGGTGATGGATGACAATGGCTCAATATTTTAGCATGGTAACTTTGCATAATTTGTGGATGATAAAATGAGGATATGAGCTCTTTATTTATAGAATGCCAAGATGGATGAATGTCCAAATTTGAGCAATGTGGGACTAACATTCATCCAATGGCAAGATTCCACTTGTCAATCTATGAGTGGATAGAAGATGTGCAAGTTTTGAGGATTGTGCCAATAAATGCATATTTTTGAATTTGAATTTTGTTGAAATGACTTGCAAGAGGGAAGGGAAAATGCAATAAATGCCACTTGGCTCAAGGCAAAGGACATGTAAGATAGAGTTATTTCCTTGTTGGATTTACATGTCCACTTGGATTTTTTGAATTCAAACTTGAAGGATATTCCAAAAGATGCCTTGTGAGGAAAATAGAGATTTAATAAATGAATTAAATCTATTTTCATGTGCAACTTGCAAAATCTAGAGGATGGGACATGATAAGAGATTAAATTAATCAAGGGTTAATTAATTTAATGAGGGATTAGATGATGTGACCTATTTGACTCAAATTTATGGATTTATTTAAATCAAATAAGAGAGGAATATGATAAGAGAATAATTAAATAAGGATTTTTATTTATTTAATTAAAAGAGATGGTGTTAGATTAAATCAAATAAGGTTTTAATTTATTTAATTTAATAGAAAGACTTAAGAGATTTGATCAAATAAAATTAATTATTTAATTAATTAGGGATAATTAGATCAAGATGATTGATTTAATTAACAAAAAGGAGACTTAATTAAATAAAATGATTTATTTAACTAAGGGAAGGAGTTTGATGAATTTAATTAGATAAGGGGATTTGATTAAATGGTTAGACCGAGGGTGATTCGGGATGAAACGATGTTAGTAGGTCGGGATCAGATGCACAATGTGAATCGATATATTTTACGTGTCTACATTTTTCCCCTCTTTGAAGCGATGCACTTGTTGCATAACTTCAAAGAATAAACGATCTCGATCAAAGCTAAAAAATTATGTTATTTAAAAACTTTCCCCACTACTACCTAGCGAGAGAAGACATGCCAATATATTGCCCCCTCGAGAGATTGGACGAAAATTTTAATTTTTGGCTGATCTTGCCAAAAAAAGAGGACAAAGTGCTCGACAGGTCCAAAAAGGCTCCAGGTGGCCAAAAATGTGTCTAAAAGCAATAAAACGATGTACAATAGGCCTCAATTGGACAAAAACAACTTCAAGGGTCCAAAACCCTAGCAGGATAGCCAATCAGGGTGAAAAAACCCTAATTTTCAAGCTTAAAAGGGGCCCAAGGGGTCACTTTCAAGTCACTTTCACACACAACCATTAACAACCTTGAGATTTGAGCTCTGACCTCCTAACGATATGGCACAACAACAGCTTACCCTGCACATTTCTGATCGAGTTTGGATGTACCAACAGCCACCTGGCATTGGGGCACTAGTAAGTGACCCTTACTTGAGCTTTGTTTTTTATTTTTAGCCTTCATTTAATGCTTTCAAAGTTGGTCTTTCTACAGCGGCGCTACACAACACTGCTCAGAAATCAAACTGTGTCGCTCGGTGTCAAATAGCACCATGGTGGTGTAGTTTGGAGTTTGAAAATAGACTCCAAACTGCGACGCTAAGCTCGAGGCTGGTGGGGTGGTTTGGAAACTGTGATGTGGCAGTTCTGCATTTGCTCAAAGTGTGCCACTAGAAGAAAAAGTGCACCGTGGCGGTGCCATTTTGGTCTTTATGCCCTAGTGTCAGAGTTTGATTAGAAATCAAACTACGACACCTTCACGGATTGCACCACTAGAGAGGTTTTTTGAACGCCTGACGAAGAATTTTTCAACAATTTTAACATGGTGACCTTCCTTGATGCAGGACACGGCAAGGGAGCTCTACTCTCGAGAGCACAGGTCGCAGGACCAGTTCGGATATTTGTGGGACCTAAGCGACAGGGATCAGGATCGACTCCGGGTCACGGGGTTATGGTATATCGCTTACGCAGTGCCCATTCGCACTCACTTAGGGATGTTGTTAGCGCTGGCTGAGAGATGGCACAACGAGACCTCTTCGTTTCATCTTCCCACTGGCGAGGCCACTGTCACGTTAGAGGACGTTTGGCGTATTTTGAGATTGCCGATTCACAGTCGACGAGTGATTTTTGACATGGATGAGGGGCACGATGCTTGCCACAGAGTCCTCGCCACAGAGGACATCATTTTTTGTGATGGGTAGATCGAGCTTGAGCGACATAGGATCCTAGCACCTCCTTTCCACCTAGTTGTTATAGCGGTCATTTTGGGTCTCGTTGCCCTTGATAGATGAGGCCGATACTTCAGTCTCGGCTGGGGATATTACTAGGAGCGAATGGTTCGAGATAGGCTAGTTCGTTTTGCTTGGGGGTCGGTGCTTCTTGCATCTTTATACAGAGATTTGCATGAGTACATGTACATGGATGATAGAGCACTCAGAGCAGGGGTGACCCTTCTTCAGGTTTGGGCATGGGAGCACATTGCTATGCTTCGGCTACAGATTGTTACTGTTCTGATGATGCCAGATGATCCCCTCGTATGGCGCTACAAAGGCAGTGTGTCTTTCACACACATAGGTGAGCACGTGATAGCTTATTGGAGGAGGGTCCTTGATGAGATGCAGGTGTTTACATGGCAACCGTACCTTGGTCGGCTTAGATGGGCTGATGATGTTGTGCAGTTATTCTTTTCCTGCCAGGACCACTATATGCAGGGGCGAGAGCACAAGATGATTGAGAGGTACTTGCTTGGGTGTGTGCAGTGTCAGTTTGGTGAGCCCCAGGATCGCCCTAATGATGACTATGTAGTCATCTTCACCCGCACCATGACATAGGTTTCATGGGGGTGGTATATTCCTGCCTCAGAGGTCATTGACAATTTTAGATAGTTGGTGGCTCGGCCATGGGCCTACAATTAGGGGACTGCAGATCTAGGCATGACACAGACATATAGGGATTGGTTCTGGCCTCCCCTACGATTGACTATTCTAGGAGTAGTCCCAGGTCAGCGGAGAGTGAGAGGTAGAGGGGGAGGATGAGGACGAAGGGCTAATGTACGACAGGACCAGCCGGTTGGGCCCCTAGTTCAGCCAGGGCAGGGAGATGTACCGATGTCGGATTAGTAGCAGGTGCCACCAGGTGTACCACCACGGGTTGAGGATCAGCCTCGGGTGTAGCCTCAGGTACAACCACCAATGCAGTCGGTAGGACAAGTGGATCCTCGGGATGTATTGATTGCGCAGCTATAGGCTTAGGTCCAGGCCGTGACAGCTGAGAGAGATCAGGCTAGGGCCGAGAGAGAGTAGCTCAGGGCCGATAGGGATCAGGCCATATAGCAGAGATAGGTTGCAGAGTTACAAGCAGCCACAGAGCTAGGTAGGAGACAACAGTTAGAGAGTATGGCAACCTCCTCCTCCTAGGGTACAGTGTCTGTTCGGTCTTACAGGGATGTCGTCTGAGAGTCCAAGTACTATCAGAGGCATTATCATGAGGTCATACCTAGAGGAGGATGGGTCCCAAAGTACTCATAGAAAACCAGCTATAGACCAACAGAGGGTCACGGTGACAGGGGCGAGGGCAACATACATGGGGATAGACCTTGATCGAGATGATACAATACTTTTTGTGCCTTATGGTCTCCTTTTTGATAGCCTGATGGGCCTTTTGTACTAATTGACATACATGTACAATGATCTGATTTATTTCTACTATGACAATTACATTATTGATGATATATATATATGAGCTGATGATGATTTTGATGTGATGCAATGTGTACCATTTATTTATGCATGGATGATTCTACTTCTATATGTTGTGCAATGATGTTATCTGATGCTTTTACAGATGCATTTATTTCCGATGATATATGCCTTATGCAATGATTATGACTAACAAATCTATATTATGTTAACCTATGATATGCAAATGTATTTATGTGATGTGCAATGATGTTTTCTATATGATGATCTATTTACGTTGATGCAAATGGTGATGTGATATGTGATATGGATTGTAATATGCAAAATGATATGGTATATACGTGAAATGTTATGTGAATTATGCTTATATATGAACGGATTATGGATGGATGTACGCTTTGTATGTGATGAATTTTGATATTCCTACTTGTGCTTATAATGATGTGGAATGATTTACGCAATGAATGATTTATGATGCTATTTATGAGATGACATGGATGATTAGTGGACGATATAATGCACTATAAATGTGATGGTCGTGATATGATACAAATGAGATGGTTCTTTAAGATGCTTAGAATAACAAATATTATTATCCTAAACATATTAAATGATTATGTAATGTATGTGATGCATTTAATATGATGCAATGATATGTTAATGAAAAGTGGTATGATGATGCATAATGTAATATGAACGTAATGTATGCAATGGATTGTCTTGTAATTCTTATGTACCTATTATGTATGATTATGAAATAGGTGGTAATGTGAAATGGTGATGACATGCTTATGTAAATGAGTGTTATGCAATGATTTATGCAATGAATGCAATGTGATGCAATGTAATGGATGAAATGCAATAAAATGGATGTGCTTATCTATAAAGAATGATTATGATAACATGTTTATATGATGATGGAAATGTAATGCATGTGTTTCCTATATGTTATGTTGATGCAATATGAAAATGATTTGTGGATGCAGGATCGATGACGATGGTGATGATGATGGTGATGATCACCTGTCATAGTACTTTTGTTAGTGTGATGCGCAAGAAGAGAAGAGGTCATTTCAACAAGACACAAGATGATGAAAATGCAAATGATGATGATGATGATTTCTTGCCGAGGAATTAGGATTTTCAAAGGGCCAATTTCCTTATGTTTGATATAACACACATGGTACGATGCATCAAGGTATAGAAAACCAGGATGGTGTTGTACCTAGTGTGATGAACTTTGACTTGACAAACAAATAGGAGTATCCTTGTTCACACCTGACATACAAAAACCTTGCTAGGGTGCACTTTAGAAGTTTCAAACACCTCAGACCAAAACACAAAAAGGTAAACCTATCAATGCAATAGTCAACAAGTTGTCCAATACCTCCTCCATACATACCTAACAAAGAAAGTATTCGCCAAGGTTATTACAAGAACGTCCAACAAGCATATCAGACAAAAGATAATGATTGTTTCCCCATTCCTATTTCTCTAAATCCTCTTGTTTGGATATCATCGAGAAGTCCTCGCAATGAGCACAATAAGATAAGTCAAAAGATAAAGACAAAGTAAACAAACACACTGATGTTCTTCAATACCACTAATGAAAAGAGGATGTGTTTTAAAGGATAAGAGCCGAAACTATTGCCAAAAGATAATGCCCATTGTAGGAAAGATTCATCCTAGGACATGTTAGTGGATGGCGGCATGTCATTTCATTTTATCCAAAGCGTTCTTTCAAATGATTGATATGGGACCAAACGGATGATGAGTTATTGACACAAAGAGATGACCAACTTGTTTATTCACTGACTTAGACCTAAGACTTGACGTTTTGAGTTTTCACTTTTCACCTGCTAGACTTATTTCTGATTATCTTACCAAAGATTGAGGATGACAATTTTTTATTATGGATGATGTTATTACGGGTGCAAGCGAGAGGAGATGGGTGGATTTTTTCAAATATTTGGATGTTTTTGATCTTTTTGAGATGTTTTGAGGCTATTTTTGGTATTTTTCAAAATTTTCAAATGTTTTGATTTTTTATTTTCCAATGTTTTGGGGTTTTCCGATATTTTGACCAAAAGACTAACCTAAGGACCTATCCTAGGGGCCTCGGGGGTTGATCAACAAATTAGCCTTGCCTACATTATACATGCAGAGACCACATAGTTCGACTGATGACTTGACTGATTTACAGATGATGATATTCATGATGAAGTGTTAGTTTATTATGACAGACGCCTAAAGGACTGACCTAAGTGTCTCGGGGTATGATCAAAGATCAACCTTGCCTACTTTCAAGCTCAGTGATGACGTAGTTCAACAAGACGACTTTGTTTTTGACTTTTTGACCTATTTTTGGATTTTGATATGTTTTGATGTTTTTGGATTTTCTGATTTTCTGATGTTTTTGGATTTTTGGATTTGAGGATTTTAAGAATATACATGAATCCGATCCAATAAGAATATGCCCCCAGTGTGATGCAATAGACTACTCTGATAAAGGCAGGACAAACTAACCTTGAGGATGGGCCGAGTAGTACTAGGAGGGATCATGCTACAAAAAAAGGACCAAGCTATGATGCAGACGTGGATGGATGAGTGATGGATGCAAATTTGAATGCGATGGCTGATGGAAGCGTAATGGATGGATGATGTAGAACAATATGTAGAGATCCTGATGGATGGAAAGTGCTTATTTACACAAGGCACCTGTTTTTCAGGTTTTCACCATGGTACTTCCCCAAAGTGCCACCGAAGTGGTTTTCACTAGAGGACGATTTTTCTCTTTTCTATTTTTTATCCTTTTTCTAATTTTTTGCTTTTTTTGCTTTTTTTATTTTTTTGTTGTCACCAAGATGCCTGTTTGCTAGGTTTTCGCCGAAGTAACCATTTTTTCAAAACATTTTTTTTATTTTTTGGGATTTTTGGTTCTATACCTTGAAAGATTTAGGCATAAATTTTTTTGAGATGAGAGCTATTCATGGGCTCTTCAGAGGTTCCCCTTCGGGTGTTGATAATTAATATGCCTCTAACTTGTAACTTGTTGTGATAAAAAATGGTCCCAACCAATTGGGCTCAAATTTTCCTTTGTTGCTTGGGTTTGGGACATTCTTCTAATTCTCCTTTAATACCAGTTCTCCGACTTGGAAAGTCCTACTTCTGATTTTCTTATTATAGCTCCTTTTGAGTCTATTCTAATAGACTTGCAAATGATTCAAAGCATCTATACGTCGCTCATCTAGTAGCTCCAGCTCATTGAATCTTGATACTCGATACTCTGCATCTGTGATGAGGTTTTGCAGTGATATCCTAAGTGATGGGATCTCGATCTCGATGAGGAGTACTGCTTTTGATCTATAGACCAGGGAGAAAGGGGTGGCACCGGTGGGTGTGCGAATGCTGGTTCGATAGGCCCAGAGGGCGGGATTAAGCTGCAAATGCCAGTCATGACCTGCATCATTGACTATTTTCTTGAGGATTTTCAAAATGGTTTTATTTGTAGCTTCTGCTTGGCCATTTCCTTGGGGATAGTATGGGGTGGAGAAACGATGTTGGATTTTGAATTTTTCGCATAAGTCATGAACCTCTTGATTCTTGAATGGTGTCCCATTATCTAAGATAATGGCTTGTGGAACACCGTAACGGAAAATGAGATAATTTAGGATGAACTTTGAAATCTGCTTCCCAGTTATATATGTCATGGGTATGGCTTCCACCCACTTAGTAAAGTACTATGTGGCGGTTATGATGGATTTGTGGCCGTTAGATGAAGTGAGTGTGATTTTTCCAATGAGATCTAATCCCCACTGCGAAAAAGGCCATGGTGTGACGATAGGATGAAGCTCTTGAGCTGGAGCATGGATGAGGTCCCCATGTTGCTAGCATTGTAGACACCTTCTGGCATAGTCATGTGCTTCTCGTTCCATTGGGGGCCAATAATACTCCATCCTTAGCAATTTCTTACCTATGGTCATTCTGCTCGAGTGTGAACCACATATATCGTTATGTACTTCAGTTAGAGCGATTAATGCCTCCTCAGCGTTTAGGTAGTGCAGTAGGGTTCCTTCTATGCTCCTACGATATAGGGTATCTCCTAGGATGAAAAATCTGGATGCCTTTTTGACAAAGGTTCATTTTAGGTTTGATGGTAAGTCAGCGGGTATGACTCCTATTCAAAGGTATGTGTAAATGTCATGGTACCAAGGATCGTCGGGACCAACAATTTTGCACACGAATTCTGATTCTAGTACCTTGAATGCGGGCACAAGAAACTGCTCTATCAAGAATTCATATTTTGGAACATTGTGGGGGATATCCAGTAAAGATCCAATTGTTGCCATGGCATCTGTTGCTCTATTGTTGGTTCTAGGAATCTGCTCAAATGTTATTTCAATGAAGGATTCTTTAAGAGTTTCCACCAATTTCTTGTATGGAGTGAGCTTGTTGTCCTTGGTCTGGTATTCATCATTCACTTGATTTATCATCAATTGAGAGTCTCTGTATACTTTGAGAGCTATAATGTTCCACTGCACTGCTATTCTGAGACCTATGGTTAAAGCCTTGTATTTTGCTATGTTGTTGGTGCAAGGAAATTCCAGTTTGTAGGATCTTGGTATGCAATCCCCTTGTGGGGTGATAAAGAAAACGTCGGCTCCTAATCCATGTTGCGTGTATGAGCCATCAAAGTATAGTTTCCAATGGTCAACTACATTGAGATTGAAAATAGATTCATCTGGAAACTTTGAGACGAGAGGATTCTCGGAATAGATTGGTGCTTCTGCAAGTTGATCTACGATGACTTGGCCTTTGATTTCTTTCCTCTCCACATATTCGATGTTGTATTCTGATAGTATCATCACCCATTTGGCCATTCTTCCTATGAGCATTGCCTTTGATAGTAGGTACTTGAGAGGGTCAATTTTGGCAATGAGTTTTATTTTATGTGTCAACATGTAATGTCTGAATTTTTATGATGCAAAAACTACTACTAGGCATGCTTTCTCGACGAATGAATAGTTTATCTCATGCCCAACCATTGTTCTACTGATGTAATAGATAGCCCTTTCTATTCCATTTTCGTCATGCTGAGCTAGGAGAGCTCCAAGGGCTGATGTTGTTGCTGACATGTAGAGAATCAATGGTTTTCTTGGGACTGGTGGCATTAATACTGGTGGTGTCAGTAGATATTCTTTGATTTTATTGAATTCATCTTCACATTTTTCATCCCATTTGTACGCTACTCCCTTGTGAAGTAGGTGAGAATATGGGTTTTGTTTGTCTGCCAACTATGCTATGAATCTTCGAATGGATTGGAGCCTACCCTGGAGACCTCTCAATTGCTTTAATGTTTTTGGTGCCTCTATCTCGAGGATTGCTTTTACCTTTCCTGGATTTACCTTGCTGCCTCGCATTGACACTGTATATCCTAACAATTTTCCTGATTGTATGTCGGAGACACACTTCTTTGGGTTTAATCTGACCTTGTACTCCTCCAACTTGTCAAAGATGGCACTTAAGGTTGCTATGTGATCTTTTTTCTTTCTTGATTTGGATAGGATGTCATCAACATAATCTTCGACCGTCTTATGGATCATGTCATAGAATATCAATGTCATTGCCCTTTGGTATGTTGGTCCTGTGTTCTTTAAGCCGAATGGCATCATGTTCCAACAATATGTCCCCCATGGACAAGTGAAAGTTGTTTTATGTTGGTCCTCTTTAGCTATCATGATCTGATTGTACCCTAAGAATCCATCCATTAGTGACAACATTCCATGTCCAGCTGTCATGTCTACTATCATGTCGATGTTTGGAAGTGGGAAGTCATCTTTCAGACATGCTTTATTCACGTCTCTAAAGTCTGTGCAGATTTTGATGTTCCCATTGGGTTTTGAAACAGGTACCAAGTTTGACACCCATTCTGGATAATCTATTGGTCAGATAATTCCTGCATCTAATAGCTTTTTTAGCTCCATTTTGATTAATAAGGCGATCTGAGGGTGCATTTTTTGAAGCTTTTGTTTAACAAGCTTTGCTTTTGGATATACTGCTAAATGGTGAACCACAGTCTTTGGATCAAGTCTTGGCATGTCAGCATAACTCCATGCAAAGTTTATCTGTCTTTCTCTTAGGAAGGCTTCCAGGAGCTCTTGTTCCTCTAATAATAATGATTCCGCATAGAATGTGATATGCCCGGGGCTTCCTCTATTCCTAGATTGACCCGGTTGCATTTTTTTGCTAGGACTACTGATTTTTCTTGATGAATAGCTTTGAGAGGAAGATTGAATCCCCCATCCTCGGGTGCCTCGGAGAGGTTTTCACCGTTGGATGGGTCCTTTCTTTTTACTTTTTTTTGGTCGAAGAGTGCCACAACGTGGGTTTCACTCAAGGACTTAGATATGATTCTTAATTTTTCACTTTTGCGACTGAGGGATTCAATTGTTTCCCCATAATAGGCATGCATATCTAGCTCAATTATGAACCATGCTTTATGATCCCCACATGGAATGTTATCCCTTAGTCCCATGAATTCCGAGAGCGCCTCATTTTTTTTTAATGTATCGAGAATTGGTGGTCCTCATTGTTCGTAGTCGATGAGTTGGGGATATACTAGGCAGATCTCATGATTTTGGTGGTCTGATTCAAAAGATAGGGTGCTAATCATGCAAAGGGTGGTATCCTCAAATAACCTAGGTAAGTTGGGTGTGGAATCCTCGTCATCACTACTACTACAGACGTCGGTTATATCAAATGTAAAGTTATCTATGACATGACCTGTAGATACTGGTAGGCGTAATTCTACTATGGTTGGTTGAGGAGGATTATTATCCCTTCTAACTAGAGGACTTCGGCCATGTATGGTTATACTCGAAGGGGTACATCCAAGGCCAAGATTTGTTATTGGTCATGTCTTCGGCATGATAGGTATTATAAGCCCATTGTCATTTCTTCCAAGTCTTTGATTTTTGTCATAGCCCATTGCGAGCATCATTTGTAGACCCTTGCTTCTATCATCCATTGGTAAATCAGCTATTGGTCTCTCATCTTGATATATCATATGAGATGGATCTGCTTCAATAAATTCTCGGCCAAGGTCCCCCCATCTTGTATAGGTGGGATAGTCCACAGGAGATGTTTGGGATGTGGAGGCTTCATTTATTTGCGGACATCCCCGTGATCTAGGAGATTGTGGTAACTCTCCTACAAAAGCATTATTAGGGATCTTGTAGTTTCCACAACCATTATCTTGGATGATGACCTTAATGTCAGAGATGGTGGGGATGGTGGGAGTGGCGGGTGTCTCTGTCGCAAAAGTGGATGCGAGAGTGGTGGGATCGATGTATGGTGTGGATGGACCCTCATCATTTTTTGGTACTTGGGGGATTTTATAGTACTTTGCTTCAAGGCTTTTGCAATAGGAGAATGGTTCGGGATCTCCATGGATGGTAACTTCTTGTCCCTCATGTGTGAATTTCACACATTGATGGAAATTTGATGCTATTGCTTTCATTGCATGAATCCATGGACATCTTAGGAGGATGTTATACGGAAAGTCGAGGTCCAAGACCTGACAAGTGGTTTCCATGATGGCAGGCCCTACTTGAATACGAAGTTTGATTGTGCCCTGAGACACTCTTTCTTGATCATCGTATGCTCTTATTGTGATAGCTTTTCCTTTGTTGATGGAATCCTTTGATACTTTCAATTGCTTGATGAGGCTAAGAGAACATATATTCAAACCCACACCTCCATCCACCAAGACCCTTTTGACCTTACTCTTGTGTACGATGGATTCCAAGTGGAGCGCCCGATTTTGAGATGGTTGCGCGGGGAAATCCTGGTCGAAAAATGTGAGGAGATTTCGTGTAATGATATTTCTGACCATAGCTTGGAATTGTTCCGCATCGAGATCTGCGGGGACAGTGGATGAAGCCAACGCTTCTTGTAGGATTTTCTTATGGGCCGATGAGATTTTTAGCAACTCCATGATGGAGATTTGCGTGGGCATTCTCTTGAGCCGATCTAGGACATTGTAGCCATTAGGTACAAATCTAGATGCATGGATTTTGTTTGGCTGGGATGATCCTGCGATGGTAACTTTTTCGCCTCTTGTGGTGACTCCACAATCTTCGACATGGGCGCCTTTGATGGTGATGACCATGCAGTTTTATCTAGGGAGGCAATGACTATTTCATACACATGATTTGCGTTTGTGCCTTTCCCCTTATCAGTGTTATTATTATTCCCTTTATTGCCATGATTAGGCATTGAATTCGTGTATATCTTAAGATTTTGGTTTCCTGTTGGTTGTTCCAAGTTTATAATTCTTTTATCAATGAGATATTGAATTATGTTTTTTAATCTCATGCAACTGTTCATGGTATGGCCTTTGATTTTGTGAAATTCACAAAGTTGATTCTCATTATACCAAGGAGGTTTCACACCCAAGGTTCCTGGTAATTCTCAAAGGTAGGAGCCTGGATGAGTTTTTTGCTTATCAACTTCTTCATGATGACTTCAAGTGGTTCACCCAAAGCAGTGTATTTTTCGTTTTGGATAGCTCTTATTCCATTGGGGTGGTCCCCTTTGATCATTGAGATTGTTGATTGTCAAATTGTTGTTTGGTTGTATTGCATGATGGTTGTTTTGGTGTTGGATTTGGTTTTGTGGTGTAGGTTTATTTTGGCGAGGGGCACTAATGACCACCTTGGCATCAACAACCCATCATTAGTAACATTTTTTTTCCTTTCCCACATGCAAGGTTTATCATTGTAATTGGAGGGTGGGCATTTATTTTGTTGTTCAAGGTATGAAGTTGATCCCGCAGGTTGAGTCATAAGGGCTCGTTCGATGCTGAGCACCTTGGGGATCAACTGGTCATATGTGGATATCCCTTGAACCTTGAGATGAAATGCCAAGAGGCCGTCAAGGCTGGCTATAATGGTGCAAACTTGTTGTTCTTTGAGCATGGTCCACTTGCTCCGATTGGCCTTGGATCGCCATCATTGTAGGAATGAAGCGAATGATTCACCCTTACCTTGTTTCAGAGCTGAGAGTTCTTCTAGACTAACATCCATTGCAATGTTGCATGCATATTTTTTTATGAATGCATCTATAATTTCTTGGAATGTCCTAATGCCTGAAGGTAGGCGAGAGAACCATTCCATAGCATGGCCCACCAAACTCCTAGGAAATAGCCGCATCAGATAAGTATCGTTGTATGCGACTTCCATGCAATGAACCTAGAATTCCTTGATGTGATCTTCAGGGTTTCCCGTCCCATGATATTTGTCAAATTTGGGGATCTCAAATCCCTTGGGGAATGGTTTCATTACTAGGCTCTTGTCAAATGGATAGGGGCACAAGTTGCTTGGTGTTTTTGTTGTTCGCCTTGATTGAAGATCGAGCACTTGTTGCAAGAGCAACCTGATTTGTGTTTTTACGTCATTTTGTGGATTAGGGGGTGGGATGAAAGTGTTCTAGGGTGTCTCGATTGTGGGTTGGATGGGTGGGTTATTTGGTGTGTTGTTTCATTGAATTTGCGCATTATGTCAAGCTGGGTATGCTTGCACCTACTGTTGTATAAACAACGCTTGTTGTTGTTCTTGTTGTTGTTGCTCTAAGATTTCATGTTGTGTTTGTTGTTGTTCCTAATGTTGTTCCAACAATGCTTGTTGTTGGGCTACTAGGATTGAATGATGTTGTGCTTGTTGTTGTTCCAACAATGCTTGTTGTTGGGCTGCTAATTCAACTGCTTCTTGTTGCTCTTTATATTGTTTTAATGCTTACTGATATGCTTGCAATTGTGTTGCTTGTTGTTGTGCAAGAAGTTGTGCTTTCCCTTGTTGTGCTTAATATTGAGCTTGCGCTTGAGCTTGAGCTTGTGCTTGTGCTGCTTTTTGTTGTAATAAAATTTGGGCTTGAGCAACCTTTTGTGCTTGTAATGCGGCTTGGGCTACTTGAGCGGCTTGTGCAGCTTGCGCAGCTTGAGTGGCTTGTTGTTGTTGTTGCAATAATGCTTGGGCTTGAGCAGCCTATTACGCTTGTAATGCGGCTTGGGCTGCTTGAGCGGCTTGCTGAGCAACTAGTTGTGCAATTTTTTGTTTTTGTACTAATGGAATCCCCTTTGAAAAGTAGCTTGTAATGCCATGTTGTATTGGTTTGATATGTTGGAAGTTGGTGGTGGTGGGGGTGGTGGTGGATTTGGAATGGCGTTTGTGGTGGTGGTGAGTGGTGATGTCATGGTAGTGGTTAAAGTGGTGGATGGTGCCATTGATGTGATTGGAGTGGTGGATGGTGTTGTCGATGTGGTTGGCCCTTGAGATACCATGCTTTGAGATGTTACAGGGGTGGTGGATGATGTCACAATTTCTTGTGTAGTTGTCATTTGTTATTGCGATATCAATGACAAGCTTTGAGCGTTTGGTGTGATTTTTTGATTGGTGATCAAGATGTTGGTTTCATTGATACTTGGTAAAGGGGGAAGCCCTAAACCAAGTAGAGGTGTGGATAATGGTGATAAGGGTGGGAGAGGTGAAAATGTGAGGGGGCTGAGTCCTTGAGAAAATGTTGTGGTGTCAAAAATGGCCCCAGGTCTGAACATGTCTCCTTCCTTTTGTGAATTTGTGAGGAGAGGAGTTGGGGATGTTGCGTGGAAGGTTGATGATGATGGGTCATGATGGAAAGTGAGAGGAACATACTTGTGTAATGGATTTTGGGGTATGTTTTGTTCCAAGATGGTATTTTCATCCAAGTCTTGATTTTTAACAAGGGGGTATGATTGAATAGCATTATGAAATGCATTTCCCTTATTAACATTGGGTTGGGTTGGAGAAAAAGATGTTGCGATTTACAGAATGTTTTGAGTGATGCTCTGGGATGGGGATATAGATGAGATGGGGATGGTGGATGAAATTAGAGGAATGACCTCCGAAGATGGTTCTATTATTGAGCTTGTGTCAAAATCAGAAGGTAACTTTGCCCCTTGTTTTGCTAGTTCTAGCATGTATAATGAAGGGTTAAGCCTCATCATGATATTGACGATCTTATGGTTTTCTGGATTTTGAAGCATTTCAGTTATTTCATCGTGCGACATCCCAAAGGTAAGGTCTTCTCCTTGGGTTTCCTCTTGTGGATTTTGTGATGATGATATAGTCAAAAGATTGTTTGATTCAACATGATTCATTTCTACATTTGTTTGGCTTAGATCACTTGAAGTGGGTGTTTCTTTGTCGGCTTCCATGCTCTTCTTGTATTGAGATCTAGTTTGAACCATAAAACAAGGATCAATCTTCAAGAATAGGGGAGATGAATCTCTTAATTCTTATGATTGATCTTTACTTTATGCCCAAAAGAGAAGTTTTTTAGGATACCTTGATGATCAAAAGGTGATATGATGATGGTGTAAGAGATGGATGATGTGGATGTTTTGATCTTTTGATAAAATCTTGAGGGAGATGCTAGGCTTTTGGGACTTTTGGATATGTTTTAGATTTTTTATTTTTTATTTTATTTTCTCTTGGGATTGTCTTGATTGATTGATTTTGGTTTGATTTTGAACAAATAGACCCTAAGATGTTGGATGATTATATAAAGGGTAGATTTTCTCAAAGGATGATAATTTGAATACGTGTAGGGAGAAGGATGCATCTACCCACACCTATTCAAACAAGATGATAATTTAACTAAGCATATGAAGAAAGATACATCTACATATACCTAGCTAAACAAGATGGTTTGATAACTTTGACTAAGTATATGCAAAAGGATGCATTTGCACATACCTAGCCAGAGATGATTTTGATAAGGATTTCAAGGATGTTGTCTCAAGGATTTGGTGATTTTGATTTTTGCCAAAGAGTCTAGCATTAAGGATGATTTCAAGATTTCTCCAAAAGGTGATGGTGAGATGATATTTGATTTGATGCTTTGGAGGATGAATGAGAAAAGATTTTGATTTTCTTTTGATCCTAAGATGAACCCTAAAAAAGACACTTTTGCTTACCTAGACCTCGGTATTGAAGAACATGCAATGCTTCTATAGTGATTCAATTTGTGCATACATTTTCAGATTTTGAACCAATGAATTTAACTTTGGGATTTGGACTTCTTTAGGTTTCAAGACACATGAAAGTTTATTTTGTTTAGCTTTTCTTAATGGCTTTATTTTACCACAAACACTTTCTTTGATTATGTTTTCCAAACTAGATGTCCAATGTCTTGATTTCTTCGCATCCCACAAAGTATGTTATGTGGAAATTTGATGAACTCAAGGCAAGGGTTTACCTATTGTTTACTTTAGTAGACAAATCGATATGTAATCCAATGTTTAGAAACCTCTAAGGATGTAAATCCCAAGGGCAAGCAATAACATATGGATTGAGTCAATTATTTTTTCTCCTAAAGGGTTTGAAATTTGGATGAGGATGTTAAGTGTTTGTTTTCAAGATTTTTTTTCATAAGCAAAGCATTTTGTGACCAAGAATGCATACAACCCTATGGATGTGAAAGACAATATTTTTTGGATTCCCACTTGGACAAGTCCAACTATGCTTATCTTTAGTGAATGGTTAGATGCTTGACCCCATTGGCTCCCCTCCACGGCTCATTAACGTCAATCGAGGTAGCCAGGCATCAACACCCATGAAACTCCCATGGCATGTTTTCCATTTCTACTAAAAGACCGTAAAAGTGTGGGGTGGCTTCAAAATGACTATTCTTGCACCAACAAATAGATTAAGGGTTTTGGTGATTCTAGAACATGGGTTTTAATAAGGACTTTCCATTTGTGGAGATTGACCCATACGGTGAGAGTCCCCTTTTAGATCCATCTCGTCGGAATCAACCATGTGATTTTGGCGTTTCTTCCAGTACCCACATTTATATCCCAACTGGAAATACTCTTGAGTTCAGAGTGTTACCGGTTGAGTCATTCCCTTGGGTGAGTACTTTTTCCCCAAGGAAGACCCTCTAAGATAAACAAAAGCGAATAAATTTATTCATAGTTCGATCAACCCTTGTTTAGAAACAAAGGGAGAACACATGCAATAAATTTATCCACACTCGCACAAGATTTTTTTCAATTTTAAACCCAAAGATGAAGTGTGGAGGTGATTGCTTTGTCTCAACCTAAAATCATGAAAAAGGCCTTTTGATTCTCAAGATTTCTATAAAGCGCGAGAGAAGCACATACGTCCTTTTTCAATGAGGTTAGTTTAAGTAAGACATCACAAAACAAAGTTGCACTTGTTCATTTTAGATCCCCAAAGTAATTGTGAGTTCTTTTTAAGCACCAAAAGACAAATGAGAGTTATTTTGTTCAATTGTTAACCAAAAAAAAACTTTAGTAAGTTGTATTCCTAATGTTCGTTTTAAACCTTTGCAAAAATTGGAAAGATTATTTTTAAACCCAAACGAAATTAGTGTCCTAATCAAAAAGAGATAACAATTCCTTTAAAAAGTGTTAAACAAACACTAAAGTGTTAAACAAACACTAAAGTGTTAAACAAACACTAAAGTGTTTAAAAACACTTTGATCTTGTGAAATTTCATCCTCATGCTTCTCCTTCTTTCGTTTTCAATTGATCCAACCTACAAGAGAGAAAACCAATCACATTCTACAAAATACAAAGATTAAAAGGAAAAAAACATAAGATAAACTCATTAATGATCAAAAGCACGTGTTAAAATTAAATTTCCACTTTTTACTCCCTGCCAGCGATGCAACCCGTGACTGCATCGGAGTTTGATTTCTCAGCGGTGCTCTACAGCACCACTTACCAGTTAGCGTCGCTCTGTGTCGAGGGTAGTGAGCTTAACTGCGTTGCACTTTTTCCTAGCATCGCAGTTTGATTCTTTTGAAAAATCTCGCAAGTTAGATTGGTTAAGCGTCGTAGTTAGAAATTCAAATTTTTGGGTGACAAGACTCCAATGTCGCGGTTTGAGTTTCCAGCGATCCTATATGGCAACGTTGAAGAGTTAGCGGTGCTAAAACAGCGACGCTGAGCTCTTAGCGTTGGAATTTTTCTGTGTATAAACAAAAACACAAAATTTTGTGAGAAAAGTGATAAAAAATGAGATTTTTCCCTCCTAGCACCAAATGTGAGAACCCCAATCCTAGTACCTGCAAAACAATGAGAACAAACAAATTAAGTTAGAGATTGCAAGCATGAACAAGGATTCCCCATGAAATCCATTTACAAAACTCAAATTAGGAAGAAAAAATTGAAGAACACAATGAAAATGACAAAACAAAGATTGAATCCTAATTAAGCAAGCAAACTCTTGATCCCATGGGGGAATTGGTGCCAATTTGATGTGAAAATTGGCCCTTTCCCAATTCCTATGATGCAATATTGATGTATGTTGATGAGACTTGATGAGTGATCCACTTTGTTGATGAAGATTGAGTGCTCCAAGCTAAAAACCTGCATAACCTAGCTATGATTCAATGGTGATGGATGACAATGGCTCAATATTTTAGCATGGTAACTTTGCATAATTTGTGGATGATAAAATGAGGATATGAGCTCTTTATTTATAGAATGCCAAGATGGATGAATGTCCAAATTTGAGCAATGTGGGACTAACATTCATCCAATGGCAAGATGCCACTTGTCAATCTATGAGTGGATAGAGGATGTGCAAGTTTTGAGGATTGTGCCAATAAATGCATATTTTTGAATTTGAATTTTGTTGAAATGACTTGCAAGAGGGAAGGGAAAATGCAATAAATGCCACTTGGCTCAAGGAAAAGGACATGTAAGATAGAGTTATTTCCTTGTTAGATGTACATGTCCACTTGGATTTTTTGAATTCAAACTTGAAGGATATTCCAAAAGATGCCTTGTGAGGAAAATAGAGATTTAATAAATGAATTAAATCTATTTTCATGTGCAACTTGCAAAATCTAGAGGATGGGACATGATAAGAGATTAAATTAATCAAGGGTTAATTAATTTAATGAGGGATTAGATGATGTGACCTATTTGACTCAAATTTATGGATTTATTTAAATCAAATAAGAGAGGAATATGATAAGAGAATAATTAAATAAGGATTTTTATTTATTTAATTAAAAGAGATGGTGTTAGATTAAATCAAATAAGGTTTTAATTTATTTAATTTAATAGAAAGACTTAAGATATTTAATCAAATAAAATTAATTATTTAATTAATTAGGGATAATTAGATCAAGATGATTGATTTAATTAACAAAAAGGAGACTTAATTAAATAAAATGATTTATTTAATTAAGGGAAGGAATTTGATGAATTTAATCAGCTAAGGGGGTTTGATTAAATGGTTAGACTGAGGGATGATTCGAGATGAAACGATGTTAGTAGGTTGGGATCAGATGCACAATGTGAATCAGTATATTTTACGTGTCTACAGAATCCTCTAAGACAACTAAGGAAGGAGAAGTGGAACACCATACTAGAGATTCAGATTTAAAATTGTAGAATTTTTACTTCTCAATGATGTGGTTGATTGTATAGCTAAATGCCAACATAGATTTTTTATTTCATTCTTTCTAAGACAAATCCTAGTTGAAACTAAAATTTACAAATGGTCCAAAATAAATTGGGAAAATAGAGGCTGGTAAATTGAAACTTTGAGAGGGCTAAGGAAAGGGTATGTGTCTTGTAAATTTAAATCACTTTATTATGCACAAGTTGTGCTTCAATATGGAACTTGGGTTATATGCGGACAAATTTGTTACTTGTGGGCCTAGAAATTGGATTTTCACCCTAAAGGTCCTTATAGATCCAAATATCCTATGTGGATAGAGTTATCATTTTTCAACCTTGCTTTCAGACCCTTTCTAAGGGAAATTATGTCACAACTTGGAAGATTTTTATGGTGTAAAAACAACATGTAGACAAAGTTTCTAGCCTCAAAGTTCACCCTAGAGTCTATGTAGAGATGAACCTAACTATCCAATTACCAAAAAATATCAAATTAATCTAGGTCTAGGATTTGATTTTTATCAACCACTAGTGTATTTGAACAAGCCTAATACATGATTTTTTGTCGCTAGGATGACCATTTGATAGAGATGTCATGTAAGGAAAAATATATATTCAGCCCCAAACAAATGCTTCTCCTAGTACATAATATTTTCCAAAGCTTTCTCAGCTTTATATTATGCCTCAAGTTTCTCAATTGAAATAAAATAGGTCTGAAGGGAATGCTAACAAGATTGATAAGTCTTCATCATATAAATATGTCATTATGACAGATGGTTGGGGGATGATTAGAAAAAGGAAGGAACCATCAAAATCCTTTAAACCTCCAAATGGTCATCATCCCTTAATTATCACTCCTCTTCTTATCCCATGACTGTGAAAAATAGTGAGTGCCCCTTTGCCACCTCCTATGAGACATAGATCTCCATCTTCAAAGAGAGGGAGAAAGAGAGGAAGGATGAAAGAAGGGAGAGACATGAAGGTTCAAGGAAAGGTGAAGATTTTTTTTTTGAAAAATAAAGAAGAATGGTGGATCCAAAAAAAACATATGGTCTTCAAATGGTCACGAGTTTTCAATTCATGAAACATTTCTTCTTACCTAGTGTGTTTGATGCAGGAGAATCTGAGTGCATGGGAAATCCTTGTTGCAAGTATGAGTAGTTTTTGTGTTCATTAATGTCAATAGACCTATGTTGTTTCATAGATGCAAATCTTGATGATACTTTGAATAGTTGCATTATGTTGTCATTAGTAGTGTCACTAGTCTCAATCTCTAGTGTTTATTTGATAAGCATGTGTATGGTTGAGTTGCTATATTGTAGTTGGTTTGGTAGTGATGAGGAAGTATTGCAGATGATTCGAATGTGTTTGTGGTGCTTGGTTTCCAAGTTCTTTTAAGAAAATTTGAATAAAAGATAAAATAGTGTGGTTGAGAAGTGCTCTTGCATACAGAGTAGTGTTGCACAGATGGTTGTTGTTGCACCAAAAGATCAACCTGTTAATGTTTGATACAGCTGTCATAGTTAATGAATCCACAAGAGGTGGTTAAGCCATGCCACAAACCCAAGTTTTGTGCTACACATCACAAGGAGACCAAGGGCACACACCTTACAACAATCCCCCCAGCATAAGCAAGGGGTTCAAACCTATGACCCAAGCTATGATACCAATTGTTGCACAGAAAGTTATTGTTGCACCAAAAGATCAACCTGTTAATGTGTGATACAATCACTAGAGTTAATAAATCCATAGGAGGCAGTTAATCCATGTCATGAACCCAAGCACTACACTGCATAGCACAAGGAGACCAACGGCACACACCTTGCATCAAGTAGTGTTATGGTGTTGCTCCACATTTATTTATGTGTTGAAGATCTACTTGTGTGGTTTGGATATGGTGATCAGAGGTGTTTAGAGTTGTTATATCTATATTTTCTTCTTTTGGATTGTTATGCAAAGAAAGTTGTGTTCACTAGTGTGTGGACTATGTGTGTAGTATTGTCTGGGAGAAATGGTTTTGCTCCACATTTCTCCATAGTATGGTTTCTAGTCTTGTGGTTTTGAAAGAATGCAAAAGCATGCTAATATTGCTTATATATATCTTCCATTTAATTTGTTCATGGTTTGGTGCTCCACAAGTTGGTTTCTTGAGTTATAGTGTGTGGAAGGTTAACTAGTTGTGCAGGATGAATATGTTCTTTTGGTGAAAGTTGTTGCAAAGGAATTTGTTGGATTTTGGGGTATTGTTAGAATATTCCTGATTGTGTTCAAGTGATATTTATTGTCCATGAGTTGTCATTAGATCAAAGGAAGCACACATTTAAATGCTTAATGGTGTTTACACGGGTTCGACCAACCTTGGGTATTTACACTAAATGTGGATTTTCTTTGGTGTTTGTGGAAGTGTGGCATGGTGTGTATGTGTAGATTTAGGTTTGAGTTAAGGTGTGGTGTTGTTTGCCTTCATTTGTTTCCACCATGGGAATGTTTTGGCACTGACCTAATTTGATTTGCATGGTTGAGGTGTATATCCAACCTTAGAGATTGTTTTCAAGGTTGAAGATAGTATAAATAAGTGTCGTGTTGATGGAGAATGGAGGTGTGGTGTGTATGATGTGAAGTGCAAAGTTGTGAAGTACGAATTTGTGAAATACAATACGAGCTTTAATGCAGTTAGACTATTGGAAGTTGTGAGTAGAAGGTGTCTACATTCTTCAGAAAGGTTGTGAAGGTGTTGGTGATGTTATGGTGGAATTTTCTGTTGCATTGAGATGGATTTATCATTGTAACAATCTTCTTTCTTCCTTTCTGTAATATGACAATGAGCCATTGGTAGTGAGACCTTCTTTCTTTTGGGTAGTGAGCCCTCTGGTAGTGAGCCTATTGTATTTGGTGTTGCAATTAATTTATATTGTGATCTAATCCTCATTGTGGTTTTTCCCTTCTTTGGTTTTCCATGTAAATCTAGTGTTCTATTATACATTGTGTTGATGTGTTTCAGTTTCTGTTATTTTCTTTCATGATAAATCAGTTTAATAGATTAAAGGTTAATAAGGTTAATGTGGATTTGAATGTCAATAAGGGATTTTGATGTTTTAATGAACAACCGATTCACCTCACCCTCTCAGTTGTCTTTTTCATTCAACAATTGGTATCAGATCAAGGTTCCTTAGAAGAAAGCATAACCGCTTGAGGTAGATTTGGGATGGTGCACAAGGAGGCTCCTATGTTTGATGGATCAAATTATGCTTTCTGGAAGACCAAGGTGGAAGGTTTCCTTGTCTCCCTTGGATTTGGAGTTTAGAAGTTTGTTGAAATACGATACACTATGCTTGCAAAAGGTTTGAGCACTATTGATGAGATGAAGGCCTATGAGAAAAATGGTAAAGAAATGTATGCTCTGTTAAGTGGTCTTTCTAATAATAAACTTGTGAAAGTTATGAATCTTAAAACTGCTAAAGAGATCTGGAAAAAAGTTGGAAAGTATTTATGAAGGAGATGATAATGTCAAGTAGGAAAAGATGTAGAATCTAAAGATCATGTTTGAGAACATGTGAATGTCAGAGGATGAAAACATTAAAAGCTACATGCATAAGATGGATGAAGTTGTCAATTCCATTAGATGTCTTGGTGGAAAACTTGATGAAGATGAAGTGGTAAAAAAGGTACCGAGAACTCTTACTAAAACTTATAGTCATAAAGTCTCTGCTATTGAGGAAGCTCAAGATTTAAGCGAATATACTAGAGATCAGTTGTATGGTGCTTTATCTTCCTTTTGAATAAAGGGAACTTTTTCCAAGTGATGCAAAGAATGAGATTTCTTTAAGGATAGCAAATCAAAAAAGACTAAGGAATTAGATCAAGATGATCTTAATGATGTAGAAGAAAACTTTGTGAGGAGAATGAAAAAGGGAACCAGAAAGTACATAGGTAAGTTACCTTTCAAATGTTTTAGTTGTGGAAAGATAGGTTGTTATGCTTCAAGATGTCCAAACAAAACTTCAAATGACAAAAATAAGGAGAATAAAGGTAAAACAATTAGGAGAAGTTATTATGTTAAAGAAGATGTCGGTAAATTTGATGATGAATCTGATTATATGGATGATGAGGATAGTGAATGCTTGTTCATGGCTACAATGTTGAAACTAATTCTACTAAATTTGAAATATGTATGAAGGAAAGTGCTCTAGAATTTCATGATGCTAAAAGAACTATGGTGACTACTTTCCATGCTAGAGAGGAGAAGAACTACTAGATCATTGATAGTGGTTGCTTAAATCATATGACCGGTGACAAAATTAAGTTTGTTAAACTAGAAAAATATGAAGGAGGTCTTGTTAAATTTGGTGATGATACGTTTGCTAAAATATGTGGAAAAGGTTCAATCAGTTTTGATGGCAAGCATAATATAGATGATGTTAGACTTTGTGTTAAGGGTCTACATCATAACCTCTTGAGTGTTGGATAAATGTGTAGCAAATGATATAATCTTATCTTTTAGGATTATGGATGTGAGATTAGAAATTTTTTGAGACTTATGACTTTGATGAGTTTGACATGTGGCGTGGTGAGACCAAGAAAAATTCCATAGTATGTCTAGATCTTAGATGACGATTTTGATTTGATTTAATATGTTGAATTTGAACTAGAATAATGAGTTGAAATTAACAGATAAGTGTGTGAAATATGTCAACCTAGAAGTAGATAAAATCTTGTGCTAATGTATAACATTGATAGGCTAATTTTTCCCTTTACTTGAGAGGGAAAAATTCTAAGCAAAAGAGACAAACTAGACATAAATGGATGTAAGAACTAGATAACACATGGATCGATTTTGGTAGATAATGGATTGTTGGTTATGAATGAGTGATTGTTTTTGTGTAGGTATGAACTTATTTTTTATTTTTTCTCATGAATGTATTGGAAGGATGAAAATATAATAGGATAAATGATTTAAAGATTAAATTTTTAAGTCTCTAGTTTGTTTGTGTAGGTTGGTAGATTTTAGGTTTCTCCAGTGCACAAGTTTTTTTATGAGCTTTTTAGGATTTTATGACAGTAGGTTCAGGTAACATCAGAATCAATTGCGCTACAGGATGGATCAATTGCACAATACATAGAGTCAATCACACAATTCTATGAAAATTGCTCAATTTTTGGTTATAATTTGAATTTTTAACAAAGACAATGGCACAGTTCTAAGGTTCAAATGTGTAGTTTAAAGTATAAATTATGAAATAGTAAGGAAATTATGCAATTTCGACATAATTTTGAGTAAAAATTAGTTTTATGTTCAAGTTACTATTGGATTTGTAATACAATCAATTGTACAGATTTAAGAATCAATTACAAAGTGTTTAAGTCCAATTGCATAATTTAAAAGATCTATTGCATAATAGTAAGGAAATTGTATAATTTCAGGTAAAAATAGTTTTCTAATCTCTGTGTATTTAGACAGTTGTGTAAAAGGCTAAACAGTTATGACAGGGAACAACCATTTATGATTTTTAACAGGTCAATTATAGTATTCTATGGATTTTTAGAAAATTTGTTAATTTTTTGAGAATTTTGGAAAGAACAAGCATAGTAAATCAATTAAGACAAAGTGGTTATTTGATATTTCTAAGGTAATAAGAAAAATGGTGTCACTGGTCTAATACAAGAAAGACACACCAAAAATGATATACAACCTAGCTATTCAGTTGAGGTGTGCCTCACTAGTGGAGGCCCAAACAATAAAATATCATAGGATTGTGTTGATGCACACTCCACTCTCAAAGGGGGATATATAGATCTCTAGTGGCATAAGGGGTCACATTCCTCCTTCCCTTGAAGAATTTTTTGATGCAAGAGTATCCAACGGTGTAGGGAAATCTTGCATCACCCAAAAAATATATTTTCTTTATTTTCTTTAGTTGTTTTGAGTACCATGATGGCACTTAAGGGGTATAAGCCAGTTAGAAGTCAAAAATAGAGAAAAAAGACCACTTACTATTTTTAGTAAGTCGACCTAAATGGGATCATTTGGACCTAAAAATTTACTTGAAGGAGTAGAGTTGAAAAACATTTCTGATTGTGAAAGAATCACCTTAATACCTTCAACGGTTTGGGATAAATTAAAGTTTTTGTACCTATAAATTTTTCCAATGCAGCTTCAAATTAAAAATATAAAACTTTAGAGGCCCCAAGACAGCTTGAAAAGTGGACAAACTGACCTATGGTGTGTTTGAACATTGTAGATCTCTTTGAGAGCTTTCCAACGATATGCAATAATAGCAAATCAAACACCAAGATCAAAAGTTATGGCCCCTCAAAGTTGCCCCTTTAAAAAGTGAATTTCATTAAAATTTCTTCCTAGGCTAGAAATCAAATGGCTAGACTTTTGGCACCAAAACAAAAGGGAAATTTTCACTTTCTAGAACATTCTAGGGTGGTTATTGGGTAAAATAAAAGGAGATATGAGGGGGTTGTAGAGGGTGGCTCCATTAGTGCAGATTGTCACTCTGAATAGTAGTTTTTCTTTCATAATTAATTTTGTTGTAATGAACCAAGCCCATGAGGCTGTAGCATGTAAGTTTTGAATTTGTAATTTCATTTTTTATGAAAATAATTGAAAGTGGGTTATTTATTGTCTCACATCTTTTATGTTGGTATTTATTGTTGTGTTTTGTGGGGTTTGGGTGGTGTCGCCCTCATCAAGTGGTATCAAAGTAGGAGTTCCTGAGTGTGTAGATAGATCACCAAACGTGAGGTAGTTTACACCAAGACTTGTGGTTGTGGATATGTGAGAAAAGATGCCTCCATGAAGAAACTGTGGTCGAAGAAACCATGGTGCAAGAAATGTTGGGGTAACAGAAGAGGGTTTTAGAGCCCTCTAAAGAAAAGTTCAAGTGCTGCAAGTGGAGCTACATAGAGGATTTGATGTCAGAAGAAGAGATGAAAGTGAGGATGAGGAGCCATTTCAAGAGGAAGAACTAGATGTAATGGATCTTGGAGAAATCAGATTGATTAGAGCCATTTCCAAGATTGGAAAGAGGTCAAAGATAGAAGTTTCTAATTTTTCTGGAAACCTAAATATGGAGGAGCTGATCGATTGGATCAATGACATGGAAGAATATTTTGAGTATGAGGAAATAGAAGACCCAGATAGGGTCCAATTTGTGTTAAATTTAATGATCAGATTAGGATGCACAGAAAATTAATCCAAAATCATACACAATAACACAACAGATACCCTAGGAAAACCCTCCTCTTGAGGGAGAAAAACCCAGCAACAATATATCACTTATATATTGAACAATAATGAAGTCTCTTTTACAATAGAGGTCGATTATGAAAGGCCTAACACAAGCTCTTCAAACTAAAGCAAAAAAAAGATAATCTCAGTCAATAGATAAATTGATTTCCCTTTGATAATAATCTTGAATTTCCTTGAGAGAACTCACACTAGAGATGAATATAAGAACTGAACTGAATGATGAACAATGAGATCCAATCAAGCATATATTCACAATAAAAGGGAGGGATGTTTCTCTTCACAAATGAGCCGGCCTCAAGTAGATTCACGCCACTTCAAGGTTGAAAAATACAAAGCATTGTGAGTCTTCATTAATTGTGTCTCTTCATTAGTTATGTCGGCCTCCTCAAAATATTAAATATTATTTAGTGAAAGAAGTATCTCTTCATGCGTCTTGAGTCAACCTAGATGATTATTATAAATATAATTCAAAATAGTCATTTTAGGCTATATTTGAATTACCTCCAAATGTAGATCTGGAAGAAGTAGCCTGACGCTGCTAAAACATCAACACTCCCTCTCAGCTAGGGATGATACTTCCAGTTGCACAAGAAATATCACCTCAACGTGATGTCTACCACAATGGCTACAACCAAATGTGGAAAAGAAGAATATCACCTCATCGTGATATCAGATATCACCTCAACATGATATCAACCATAATGGCTACAACCATATATGGTATGTACAAGTGTTCATCACTTGCGTGATGTTGTCACCTCAACATGACTTTTCACCATGGGTCTCCCAGAGGGTGAAACAAAAGTACAAAAAAAATCATCACAGATTTTATGGAGTCACACACATGACATCCACCATGACTCTCTCAGAGGGTGGAAACAAGGGATTTCACCTCAAACTTCTCTTATCGAGAAGAACTCATTAATCAAGGGATCTCACCTCAAACTTCTCTTATCAAGAAGAACTCATTAAACAAGAGATTTCAACTCAAACTTCTCCTCAGAGAAGAACTCATTAAAGGATATCACTGATATTGAGTCTCTTTCTCAGTTAATACTAGATTCTCCACCATACCAAGCTTATCTCAAAAGTACACAAACTTTATTCTGGAGAGAGGCTTGGTGAGAATGTCTATTGTCTACTCATCAGTGCTGATATACTTCAACTGTATAGCCTTCCTCAATACCATATCTCTAATATAGTGGTATTTTATCTCAACATGCTTGGTTTAGTCATGAAATATAGGATTGACAAAAGGCTCCACATAACTTAATTAACACAATGGATGACAGTCGGCTCCAACGATTGTCCAACCAATCCTACAAGGAGCTTCTGAAGCCACACTACTTTTCAAACTTCCACACATGCTACAATGTGCATGACCTCTGCAGTGCTCATTACCACTGAAGACTACTTCCTGCTACATCAGGAGATCATCGCAGACCCCAAATTGAAATAACATCTAGAGGCGCTCTTCTAATTAGCAACACAACCTGATGAAACAAAATTTGTATAACCATGCTGCTCTAGGATCACACTTGAAGAATATATCAGCCCATATCCAACTGTCCCATGCAATTATCTTAGGACATGTTTCATTGCAACAAGATGTACTTTCCTTAATTCACACATGAACTAACTAACTGCACTTACTGCACAACAGATTTCAGGTCTAGTGTTAACTGGATACATCAAGGATCTAATCAACTGCATGTGCATCATGGGATTCACTAGGTCTGATCTAGCTGTAGCCCCCTTCAACTTGTGCAAGTTGGTTTCCATAGGTGTAGACATGGATTTGTAATCCATCATACCAAATCTCTTAAAAATATCAATAGTAGGCTCCCTCTGAATATTTAAGTACTTGCATCAACCTTCTGACCTCATCGTCCAAGATTTCCTGCAACGCTTGCCTTAGATAAATGTTTTTCAGTGCACACCTTTGGTATTGTAGAGAGTTTAGGGTTGACCTCCTTGACCTCATTGCAGATCACTCTATTCTGAATAGGTTTGTGGAGCTACCAATGACAAATCCAGATGACAGTCTTTGTGCAATTCTGATCTCAACAACTGAAGAGGTCTTTCAAGGATTTAACACTTGGCCTTGCAACACTGCAACCTTCACTTCTTCTCAGCGAGTCACAAAACTCCCTCTTGATCCCTGCTTTAGAGATTGCAAAGAAAACTTTTGGAAGTGAACTCCCTCTATTCACCAACTCAGTCTCATGGCTGCAAGTTGTGACTTCACGCTTGATCATTTCTTTGGTCGACATGACTTCCTCACAAGATGCCTCAAGATTTTCATCACTAAGCAATCTCTCATCACCTTCTTGCTCCTAGAATAGTGAACTGCAAGCATTTTAGAGAGAGATTACTAACAGTTTATAATTATCCAAAGAAATATCAAGGTTGGAATCATACAAGGTTTACTATTTCAAGTTATAGCATGAATACATAAGAATTTAAGAACACTATTAAAATGTGAATAAATAAATCAACCTATAATAGAAATATATTAGAATGAAGGGATAAAGAAACTTATCTTTATTGAATTATGATATAACTCCTTCCATCTTTTACTCCTCTTCAGAGTGCTAAACTCAGCACAACAAAAGATAATCTGCACAACTACAAATTTCTTGAATGCATTATGTAGTTAGCATATTTAACATAGAACTAGACCCCTCAAGGTACTATCACAGTCCATGCACAAGAGAATGGTATCGATGTGATCATCCTATCACAACGAAAATCCAGTTCTCTTTTTCATCTCAGAGTCACACTTAGATATCTTCACACCTAGCATGAAACTATTTGCAAAGGATAATAGGTAACTCCAAAGGATCTCATCCCAGTGAACACTATTCAAGAGAAACTATGATCTTTACAAAACACACATGATTCAAATAAAGATGTTAGATTTCCACTTTTTAGCAAACTGAATTTCAACCTAGAGGGTGATAAACAAAGAATACTTATCTCTTTCTATCGGAACACCACAAAAAATTGTTTCACTGCTCAAAGACTCATCTTAACTCAGAATTCGAAGAGGTGACTGATTAAATTTGAATATGGTCTTTGACCATTCAATTTTTTTGATGCACTTCAACTATGACATACCTAGAATGATGGGTTTCATAGAAGCAACATAGTTCATCCAAATGCGATGAACATTACTTCATCTAGAAGGCATAGGTCTGATATCCAACATATGACCTGGAAAGTAGTACTCCTATAGCAGCAATAATGACAAAGAAGCAAATGGCACGTCAAGCTTTGTTTTGTGTCTTCACCAATATCGGTAGTAGCCTAGAAAGAACACTCGGACCTCGATTCCTTGAGTCCCATACAAAGACTTCCCAGAGACAAACCCATTTCAATGATACTCGCTTCTAAAGAGTATAGTTGTGTAACACTTGTGATGGCAAAGTAAATACTTAAGGTATTTCCAGGTCTTCCAACTCCTCTCATACATGATCAATTTCATATGACAATGGAAATGTTGCTAACCAATATTGTATATAGACCTGACAGCTTAAACACAGATATCTGCCAACTTACTTATACACAACTGTGGCAATAATATATGCTATAGGAAACATAGATGCACACACTTTTGTAGTTCATACTAGAGGAAGAATGATGACCACCTAGAACTAATGCAACCAGTAGTCCAGAATTAAAAAGTCCCTGTCGCACATGGATTTAGCCTTTGGCGCAACACATAATGGTCTTCTTAATTTCAATACAAACTACGAATGTTAACTTTGACCTCTTTAAAGAAAAAATATAACTAGCTCCTTGCAAGGTCGACAACCTCTAAATTGAAACATGCCAAAAGAGTTGAATTCACAGAGCAACCACACACGGAGGATAAAAAAAATCCTGATGTGACTTTAACCGTTGCTCCAAACATGACAATCACCAACGACAAAAAGAAACACTGAACGAAAATAGGTTGGAGACATAATACTCATACATAGAAGTAAATATTAAATCCTGTAGATGGACTCATGAACTCCAGCCATCAGTAGAGAAGCATCAAACCAAGGCAATTCTTCCCACCATGCAGAGGAAGCTCATGAGTACACACACAAGAGCTCAAAAAATGACTAATTTCTAACACCTGAACACTTCACTCGGGCACCAACCCATTAAATACAATATCAATATCGACATCCAACTCCTGGCTGAATGAAATGTACCAAATGAAGAATGCATGCACGAAATTCTTAAATACTAATAGTTTCTTTGAATAATGAAATTAAGCTCCATGGTTTTAATAAAATCACGGCTCCAACATTGAAACACACCAACCATGCCGGATCTTGCAACATCTGTTACTCCCTTTGTGTATATCATGATTGTTACTAACTTCAAAAGTAAGTCACACAAGTATTAATTCATATTTTTCATTCTTTTCAATCCCGTGATTCACCTTATAGGCGAAATCCTCTTGTATATGTAGCACCATGAGATAGTCGCTCACCAATAGGTAGCGATATATTGGAAAATATGGCCTGATAATAATTTTGAGCATCTCTCGATAATTCTTTTATTTACACAAATCTGATCAATTCCCCCGAACTTGCTCTGATACCATGTTAAATTTAATAGGATACACAAAAAATTAATTCAAAATCATACACAATAACGTAGCAGATACCTTGGGAAAACCCTCCTCTTGAGGGAGAAAAACCCAGCAACAATATATCACTCATATATTGAATAATAAAGAAGTATCTTTTACAATATAGGCCGATTATGAAAGGCCTAACACAAGCTCTTCAAACTGAAGCAATACAAAGATAATCTCAATCAATAGATATATTGATTTCCCTTTGATAATAAGCTCAAACTGCCTTGAGAGAACTCGCATTAGAGATGAATATAAGAACTGAACTGAATGATGAATAATGAGATCCAATCAAGCATATATTCACAATGGAAGGGAGGGATGTGTCTCTTCACAAATGAGTCGGCCTCAAGTAGAGTCGCACAACTTCAAGGTCAAAAAATACAAAACATTGTGAGTCTTCATTAATTGTGTCTCTTCATTAGTTATGTCGACCTCCTCAAAATATTAAATATTGTTTAGTGAAAAATGTATCTCTTCATGCGTCTTGAGTCGGCCCAGATGATTATTATAAATATAATTCAAATAGTTTTTTTAGGCTATATTTGAATTACCTCCAAATGTGGATCTGGAAGAAGCAGCCTGATGCTGCTAAAACATCAACAATTTGTAAAGGCCAAATTGAAAGGTCATGCTAGCATATGGTGGAAAGAAGTCCAATTCGAAAGAATAGAAGAGGAAAAGAGAAAATAACAAGATGGGATCAAATAGTGGAAAAATTGAAAAGATAGTTCATTCTTGGGGACTATGAGTTGGATTTGTTGAAGAAAATGCAAGGGTTGAAACAAGAAGGAAAATCTGTTAAGGAGTATACAGAAGAATTCTATCGAGCCTTGATCAGAACAGGTCATTCTGAGGCCAACAAGGAGAAAGTTGTCTGTTACATAAATGGGTTGAAGTCGAGCATTCAAGAAGAGTCAAGTCTGGTAAGAATGTCTACCATTGAAGATGCATATTAGTTTGCTTTGAAGGTAGAAGAAATGTTAAATAGAAGATTTGAAAGAAAGCACAAAGGTGGGGGTTGTGGTGGAAAGACTAGTGGATGGTCATATGGAGGTCAAAATGAAGATCAAAAGAAGGGTGAAGGATCCAGTAGTAGACAGAACTAGAAAGGAGATAACACCTACCGTCCTCATGATCAAAATAATAGAGACCAAAGAGGAAGAGAAAGATCTGGATGAGGAATAGGAAGAGGAGGCTTTCGTGGAACCTATTTACAGCATGGAGAAGATGGAAATAGAGCCTATGAGTGTCCTCAACATTAAGGAAGGAAAAATAGAAGACCTAAGGGTAATGCATGAGTTGCACATGTAGATGAAGAAGATGAGTCTTCACATTCTGAGGATGCAAAAAGAGGAGAGTTTCTAGTTACTAGAAGAGCCTTGTTGAATGAGGACAAAGAGCCAACTCAAAGGAAGAATTTGTTTTGCACCAGAATTAAGTGTGAAGGTAAATTTTGCAATGTTATTATTAATGAGGTAGTATTGATAACCTTGTTTTAGAAGAGATGGTTAGTAAGTTGCGGTTGGAGAGAAGAAGGCATCCAAATCCATACTAGATTGCTTGGTTGTAGAAGGTCCATAATGTTGTTATATGGAGCCTAATCAGACTCGAAGGTTAAATTTTCCCCACTTTTATCGACACGGTTTCCCCCCAAATTATTCAACAGGGGTTTGGGGGCAGTGCCCCCAAGAAGCGGTCAAGGGGCAGCTCCCTTTATTATTTTATAAAGGAATTGGGAGTTATTTTCTATTGGATGACATAAAAAACCCTATTTTGTAGTCGACATAAGTCTTGATAAAATGGCTAAGGGTTAGGGTTTCTGTTGGTATTGTATTGTAGCATTTGCAATGGTATTAAGTTGCAAGGATTGCTAGTTGTAATTGGTTCGATTTCTAGATAATAATATTAGACTCTCTATTGGTGGATGTAGCTTGAGTTTGGGTGAACCACGTTAAAAAATGTCTCTCACTGTCATTATTTCTATGTATTTTCGTTCCTCTATTTAATCTTTATTTGCATTTAATTGATATTTTTTGGATGCAATTTCTAACAAGTGGTATCAGAGTGGGTTGTGTTCGATTATCGTATGTAGGAAGGTCTCACTATTGAGTGGGAGTTTCATGGTTAAGTGGGAGCAATGGAGGACGAGGGAAAATTGAAGCTAGATAAATTCAATGGGAAAAACTATCAGTTATCGAAGATGCAGATGGATGATTATCTATATCAGAAGGATTTATGGAGGTCGTTGGAAGGAATAGCCAAGAAACTAGCAATAATGACTAATGAGGATTGGAATCTTCTAGATAGAAATGCACTGGGAACCATTCGGTTGTGCTTGGCACCATCTGTGGTGTTCAATATCATAACAAAAGCGAAGACAATAGATGAACTGATGAAAGCTTTGGCTAAATTGTATGAAAAACCCTTAGCCTCAAATGAGGTATTTCTCATGAAGCATTTGTTTAATTTGAACATGATTAAAGGTGGATCTATGATAGATCATTTCAATGAGTTTAATAAGATTACTAGTCAATTGACTTCTGTGAATGTAAAATTCGATGAAGAAGTTAGAGATCTCCTAATATTATGTTTTTTTCCTGAAAGCTAGAATAGTTTGGTAATGGTGGTTAGTAACTCTATTTCTGGTTCAAATACCTTGAAATTTGATAATGTTGTTGGTGTTATTCTAAGTGAGGAAATTCATAGGAAAAGCTTAGGTGGATCCACATCATGTAGTGTTGAATGTAGAAAGTAGGGGCAGATCAAAGGACAGAGGAAAAGGTTCTGGAGGTCATGGGAAGTCACGAGGAAAATCAAAGGACAAGAGTTCCCAATCTAGAGGACAGAAGGATTGCTAGTACCATGGGAAACCAAGTCATCTCAAGAAATATTGCTGGTCTTGGAAGAATAAAGAATTCCAAACAAACAAGAAGGCAATAAGGAGGAAAATGTGGTAAGTAATAAATCTAAAGATGATGCTTTGATTCTTTCCCTAGATAATGCTAATGATTCATGGATTTTAGATTTAGAGGCCTCATTTCATTCTATGCCCCATAGAAGTTATTTTCTTGATTATGTCTAAGGGGATTTTGGGCTGGTTTATTTGGGATATAACGAACCCTGCCAGATTGTTGAAAAGGGAACAATTAAGATTAAGTTGCAGAATGGGAATCATTGGCTACTGCAAGAGGTAAAGCACATTCCAAGGTTGAGTAGGAATTTAATTTCAACAGGGCAGCTAGGTAATGAAGGTTGCACAGTTAATTTTAATGATAAAAATTGGAAGGTTTAAAGAGGTTCCTTAATAGTAGAAAAAGGTGTGAAAGTAGGAACCTTATATCTTTGTACAGGTCATATTGTTCCTTCTACTTTAGTTGTTGCAAAGAAAACACAAATAGGTCTAGGAATAGTTGTTGCGAGTTCGCAAGAAGAGATTGAAACATTTGCTACAAGTTCTAAGACAACACTGTGGCATAATAGACTTGGGCATATGAGTGAAAAAGGTATGAAGGTACTTCATTCTAAGAAAGTTTTACCAGGTTTGAAATGAATTAATATGGATTTCTGTGAAAGTATTGTGTATGGAAAACAAAAGAGAGTTAGTTTTCTTAAGGATGGGAAGCAAAAGAAAGATGAAAAGTTGGAGCTTGTGCATACAAATGTATGGGGACCGACTCAGGTATCTTCTCTTGGTGGCTCTTGGTATTATGTTACATTCATAGATGATGCAACTAGGAAGGTTTGGGTTTATTTCCTTAGGCATAAATCTGATGTATTTGAAACATTTAAGAAATGGAGAAGCTAGGTTGAGAATGAAATGGGTAAAATATTAAAATGTCTTAGATCTGGTAATGGTGGTGAGTATTGCAGCAAAGAATTTGAGGATTATTGTTCCTTTAATGGAATTCATAGGCAAAAAATAGTTCTAGGGACTCCACAAGAAAATGGAGTGGTTGAGCGCATGAATAGGACAATAATGGAGTGTGCAAGGAGCATGGGATTACATGTTGGGCTGCCTTTAAACATGTGGGTAGAGGCTGTCAATTCCATTATATATTTAATTAATAGAGGTCCTTCAACTCCTTTGGGTTGTGGTATTCTAGAGGAAGCATGGACAAGTAAGAAGGTGAGTTATTCTTTTCTCAAAACCTTCGAATGCGAAGCATTTGCACATGTAGATTCTGAAAATAGAACAAAGCTGGATGCAAAATCAAAAAAGTGTATCTTCATTGGATATGGCATTGATGAATTTGGTTATAGGCTTTGGGATGTTGAAAATCTGAAAATTGTGAGAAGCAGGGAGGTTGTATTCAATGAGAAGGTGTTGTACAAAGATCAATTGCAATAGCATGAGAAGAAATAAAAAGGATTGTGTAGTGCTGGATGATACTCCAGATAGTGATGTTTCAGTGGTTCCTCATGCTCCGCAACAACAACAAGAAATACCACAAACTCCAGTGAATGTTAGATAGTCAACAAGGCTAAGTACACCTCCTAAAAGGTTTTCTCCCTCTTTGTATTTTATTTTGTTAATAGATGCTAGTGAACTAGAAGGGTATGATGAAGCTATGCAGGTGGATACAAAGGTTTAGTGGGAGCTTGCAATGAAAGAAGAAATGGACTCCTTACGAAAAAATCAGACTAGGGAATTATGTAAGTTGTCTATAGGTAAAAAGGCTTTACCAAACAAATGGGTTTATAGGCCGAAAGAGGAAGTTGGAGGTAAAAACAAATTTAAAGCCAGGTTAGTTGTCAAAGGATTTGCAAAGAAAAAAGGCATTGATTTTGCTGATTTTTTTTCTTCAATTGTTAAGATGATTTCTATTCGTACTATTTTAAGTATTATGGTTGTTGAAGATTTGCATTTGGAATAGCTAGATGTGAAAATGACCTTTCTCCATGGTGATTTGGAGGAGGAGATATATATGGAACATCCCCAAGGATTTGAGATCAAAGGTAAGGAGAAATTGGTGTGTAGATTGAAAAAGAGTTTATATGGCTTGAAACAAGCACATCGGAAATGGTACTTGAAATTTGATAGTTTATGGCTGATCAAGGCTACAAGAAGTGTAATTCTAATCATTTTTTTTATTTTAAGAGGTTGGATAATGATAGCTACATTACTTTTTGTTTATATGTTGATGACATGCTTGTAGCGGGGTCTAACATGGATCACATAAGTGAGTTAAAACAACAGTTAGCAAAATAATTTGCTATGAAGGATTTGGGGGCAGTAAAACAAATCCTTGGTATGAAAATTTGTAGAGATAGGAAGAACATAAAATTGACTCTATCTTAGGCTGATTATGTTGAAAAGGTGTTGTAGAGATTCCATATGGAGAATGCAAAAGTTGTTAGCACACCTTTTCCTAGTCATTTGAAATTGACTAAGTAGATGTGCCCAAAAACACAAGAGGAGGAAGAAAAAATGTCCAAGGTACCATATGATTTAGTTGTAGGAAGTATAATGTACACCATGGTATGCATGAGATTGGATATTGCACATGCTATTGGAGTAATAAGCAGGTATATGTGTAATCCTAGATTGGAGCATTGTAATGTAGTAAAATGGGTTATTAGGTATTTGAGAGGTACATCTAATAAATATTTATGTTTTTGGGGCTCTAATACTGATTTAGGAAGTTATATAGACTTGGATTTGGTAGGGGATATTGATACTAGGTGGAGTACTACAAGTTATGTCTTTACTGTAGGTGGGACTGCAGTGAGTTGGATCTCCAGGTTGCAAAAAGTGGTTGCTTTATCCACCACAAAGGAAAAGTATGTAGCTACAAAAAGGCAAGCAAGGAGATGATATGGCTACAATATTTCATGGAAGAATTGGGAAAATGACAGGCTAATAGTTATTTATTTACGGATAGCCAGAGTGCCATACATCTTACAAAGAATTTTTCCTTGCATTCAAAGACCAAACACATACAGTTGAGGTATCACTTCATTCAGTTAGTGTTGGATGATGGACAGTTAAGGCTGAAAAAGATACATATAGATGAAAATCCAATAGATATGTTTACAAAGGTAGTGACATGGGAGAAGTTAAGCTTCTCTTCAGCTTTGGTTGGTCTTCAAGGCTAAAAATAATAAAAACATAACAACAGGGTCTAGGGTGTTTATTTCTAGTGGGAGCTACAGGGTTAGTAGTGTTATGATCAGTCTCCAAGTGGGAGATGATATGTTGTGAAGTTTGATCAGTCTCCAAGTGTGAGATTGTTGTTATATGGAGCCTAATCAGACTCAGAGGTTAAATTTCCCCCACTTTTATTAGTGTAGTTTCCCCCCAAATTATTCAATGGGGTTTGGGGGCAATGCCCCCAAGATAGGGTCAAGGGGCAGCAGCTCTTTATTATTTTATAAAGGTGTCGGGAGTTATTTTTCTATTGGACGACATAAAAAAAACCCTATTTTGTAACCAACATAAGTCTTGATAAAACTACTAAGGGTTAGGGTTTTTGTTGGTATTGTATTGTAGCATTTGCAGTGGTATTGAGTTGCAAGGATTGCTAGTTGTAATCGATTCGATTTGCTAGATAATAATATCAAACTCTTTTTTGGTGGATGTAGCCTGAGTTTGGGTGAACCACATTGAAAATTATCTCTCTTTGTTATTATTTATGTGTATTTTAATTCCTCTATTTAATCTTTATTTGCATTTAATTGATATTTTCTACATGCAATTCCTAACACATAAAGCTTTGGTAAATGTAAAATCTTTGGTAAGGTTCAAGATTGGAAATTACCATGATGAGGTATTGTGTGATATTATGCCTATGGATGTTTGTCATATGTTGTTAGGCATACCATGGCAGTTTGATTGTCGAGCAGTACATGATGGACATGCCAACATGTATTATTTGGCAAAGGATGGAGTACATCATAAGTTGAAGCCCTTGAAAGAGCCAAAGGAAAAGGTATGTAGTAATACAAGAATTTGTTTGGTTGATGGAAGAAAGTTCCTAGAAGGTATGAGGCATGAGCATATGTGTTTTGCATTGAACCCTAGAGTTGATAAAGAAGATGCTAATGAGGTACCTATAAAGGTTTCGGATTTGTTGAATGAGTTTTAGGCTATTATTTCTGATAATGTACCTGAAGGTTTGCCTCCAGTAAGAAGGATTAGTCATCAAATGGACCTCAATCCTGAAGCTAGTTTTTCAAATAAGGCAGCTCATCATATGACTCCAGTAGAGAGTAAAGAGTTTAACAGACAAGTGCAAGAGTCATTGTGGAAGGGATTTGATCAGAGAGAGTTTGAGTCCATGTGCAATACCTACAATACTAGCACCAAAGAAGGATGGGGAATGGCAAATGTGTACAGATTCTAGAGCCATCAACAAGATTACCATCAAGTATAGATTTACCTTGCTGAGAATGGATGACATTATGGATTGTTTGAGTGGAGCCGATTACTTCACGAAGATAGATTTGAAGAGCGAATATCACTAGATCCAGATTAGAGGAGATGAATCGAGGAAAGCCTTTATGTTACACCCCAATTGTGTAGTTACTATTTACTATTACTACATAGGGTAAATTTGAATGTAATGTGAATTCTGGACATCAATAAAGTATGTTTGTATCTTGTTATCAATATGAATGTTATCTCATTTTATGTTGTCTCATTTGATATTACCTCAGTTGATGTTATTCGTGGTGAAATACTGCATATTAGTAAATGAATGGTTATTGAATTATTATTTTTCTAACTTTGGAGATGTTTATATATATTGCATATGTTATGAACAATTGACTATCGTGTACATGTGTTAGTGGATGGAGGTATGTGTTCATTCCTCCAAGCGGAGGGGAAGTATCACTCGGCAGAAGATCTTGGTCGGGTAACCGGTAAAAGTAAACTATTTGAGCATATACACACACCACATTAGAATGATTGAGTTGAGTCAGTTTGTGGGTAATAGGTAAGTCATCCCTAGTCATATGTCTGCATTTGAGAGTCTTGTTTACTTCTACATGCATTGGGTGATGTTTATCTATTTGAGCTTTTGAGATCTTTCTTGTGCTATTATGACCATATTGACAAGTGGGATGTACATGGAAGTATGTTTATATATATGCACATGCATGTCAATGGGATCTAACAACACATATATGCATATGTATAGATGTACCACACGTAAACACATATCAATATGATGGTAATTGTGAATCACTATATGTGAATCATATGTGAACATATATATATATATACACACACATATAGTATATACATGTATCCATATGTATATGTATATCGATACATTTATAGTTGGCGAATGGACACGCTCATATAGATGCATCGATATAGATATACCTACACATACGTGTACATAGAGGCATACACATTTATACATACATATATATGCATACATTCAATATAATGTGTTTATTATATATTATCTTTCCTGTACTCATAAATATATATATATATATACAAATATCAAATGTATGCTTACATTATTGGCTATGATATATATATATATATAAATACATGTTAGTATTTATATATATATATATATATAATATATATATTATATATAATAATATATATTTAACATATTATATATGTTATTTGAAATCAACTATCTCTTAAAACTGAAGCTGATATATTAAAGGTTGTTTTGTAGTTGATAGAGACTATGAAATGGAGATCGACATTGACTGTGTCAATGGAGGCTGATTTAATAGCCTTGACTGTTAATGGAAATTGATTGTCATAATGAATGACACGCGACATGAGACATTGCATTACATTTGATGTTGTTGTTTATTATATACTTGACTAGGTCGATGCTTTAATTAAGACTATGCTTGACTTTGTCTAACGTATTAAACTGCCAAGTCGATTCATCCACCATTTGGATCGATGGAAACCTGCAGTCATAAAATGGGAATTGACTGAGTTTGGCCATGCCAAATATGAAGGAATAGGAATTGGAATTGGTGCCACCTTTGAGTATGAATTGTTGTAGAAGTCTTATCAATGTGACAATTTGAATTATGCATATGTTGATTGAATTAGTCTTCACATTGTTGTCACAAAACACGTTGACCTGTAGGTGAATAAGCTGAGTATTAGCTTGAGAATTTTCCACATTTCTAATAGGTTTCATGTGTTTCTTTGCATGAAGCTTGTTGTCCATTAGCATGCCTAAATTGTAGGCTTTGAGGTTGCTTAGTTGCTCTATAAATAGTTGAACCATTTCATTTGTGTGGGACACATTCTTTCCCAAGAGATATACATCTTTTGCAGTTCATTATTTTTGAGTTATTACCAACCATACTTGTCTTATTTTATGAGTGAGATATAGAGAGTATTCTATTGTGAGTAAGAGGTATCATTGTTGTTTGAGAGAAGTAAGCTATCAACAAGTGAGATAGAGTTGTTTGTGAGAAGTTGATTATCAATCTATTTACCAATTGGAAAGGGTTGCATTGTTGTCTTTAGTTAGATAACTAATAGTAGGCATGAGGATTTCTTATTCTTTGTTATTTTACTTTGATTTATGTGTCTTTCATGCATGGTTGAGATGTCTTTTCCAATATATGCATTAGAGAATGCAAATTATTTTGAAAAGGAAGTTAAAGCTATTATGTTGTTTTCATATTGTGTTTTTAAGTACTCCATAGTAGGAGATGGGTGTTTATCATAGGTATTCTATACTAGGTATGATTGAACATGAAAAGCACATATGGTTTATTTAGCTAAGTTATTGATTTAACTAGGAAAGCTTGTGTTTACTCCTAGGAGAGATAATCCAGTATGGGATGGAGTTGTTTACTTACTTGTAAGTAGGGTTATCCAAGTATATAGGTTATCTTTGGAATGAAGGACTATCCATTGAATGAAAATACCTAGCTTGTGAACTTACTAGTTAAGAAGGTTTAGTCAAAGTAGATTAATATGATTGTAGGTTATCTGGGATGATGGACTATCCATTGAAGGAAATATCTATGTGTAGCTTAAGATAGCCTTAAGTCAAATCGGCCCTGAGTAGTGTATGTGATAGATGACCCTCAATAGAACATACTGAATGAAACACTTTGGCCAAAGTAGTGTGATGACCTTTGGCTCCACTGTCAGTTCACCGTGATCCAGTATTACATGCTAGACAAAGTTTGTGGGCTTACAAGATCTAGTTATGTAGGACACAACACTATGCTCAGTTGGTTGTTGTTATCGGTTACTCTACCAATCTCTTCGTCAAAGGGAAGGGCCATCTATCAAATGATAGATGTGTGGGGGACCACATTATGAGTTCGTGGTTGGTGGAAAAGCACCTGAGTGATGCTTCTCTTTTGCCTAAGTGATGCTTCTCCTCCACAGCAGGCAACAAAAGAACCAAGATTTGAAAGGAAGGATCCTGGACCGTCTTATAGCTATTTGTTCTAAAGCTATTTGAGCTATTTTTGTAAATGTATGTTTCCTTGCTTTGATGAATTATATGAAATGAAAAGGAATTCATGTTGTAATATGTTATGCATCTTGTTTGGAAAATAATAAATAATTTTTTTTTTAATTGCAATGGTTTCTTACTTGTTTATTTACTTGTATGGTGAAAAATTATAAATTTTTACTTCATAGAAGGGTTAGTATGTTACACTTTAAAACCAAGGAGGCCTTGTATGAGTGGTTAGTATGCCTTTTGGGCTAATCTATGGACCAAGCACATTTATGCGGCTTATGAATGAGGTATTGAAAGAATTTTTAGGAAATTTTCTATTGTTTATTTGGATGAGATTTTGATTTTCAGTAAGACATTGGAGGAGCACTTGATGCATATCCAAAGATTTTTTGAGAAGCTAAGGGAGGAGAAGCTATTGATTAATTTGAAGAAATGTGAAGAGAGAGTTGGTGTATTTGGGATTTTTGTCTCAGCGGAGAGTCTTAAAATGGACCCAGAGAAGGTGAGACCTATCATTGAATGGTCTACCTTGAGGAGTGTTATAGAGGTTAGATCATTTCATGGTCTAGCAAGTTTTTATAGAAAGTTTATTAAGAATTTCAGTAGTGTTTGTGCACCTCTAACTGAAGCAATGAGAGGGGATAGAAAAGAGTTTAAGTGGACTATAGGAGTAGCCAAAAGTTTTGATATGTTAAAGAAGAAAGTTCCAAAGAAACCTATTTTGGCACTTCCATATTTTAATAAGGTTTTTCAGGTAGATTGTGATGCTAGTGGCATTGCCATAGGAGTTGTTTTGAGTCAAGAAGGTAAGCCTATTGCCTATTTTAGTGAGAAGTTGAATGATGCTAAGAAGAAATATTATGTCTATGATCAAGAGTTTTATGCTATAGTTCAAGCTTTGAAGAAATGAAGACACTATTTGTTTCCATTAGAATTTATTTTATATACTAATCACCAAGCTTTACAGTATCTCAATAGCCAAGGAAAGTTAAATCAAAGGCACTTGAAATGGGTTGAGTTTTTGTAGAGTTATACTTTTGTTTTGAAGCACAAGAGTGGAAGGTCAAACAGAGTTGCAAATTCCTTAAGTAGAAGGAATTTTTTTTTGATATAGATGAATATAGAGGTTTTTGGGTTCAATGAACTCAAGAGTTTGTATCCAGAAGATCCAAACTCTGTAGAAGCTTGGAAGGCTTGTTTGGAACCTGTTACAGTGGATAGGGCAAGATGGTTGGATTTCTTAATCCAAAATGGGATGTTGTTTAGAGGAAGCCAATTATGAATTCCAAGGAGTTCTATGAGAGAGAATCTAATCAAGGAGAAGCATAATGGAGGATTGGCTAGACTTTTCAGTTGAGATAGGACCATTGTTGTTATTAGGGAGAATTATTACTAGCCATAGTTACAACAAGATGTGAAGAAGTTTGTACAAAGTTGTAGAGTATGTTAAATGGCAAAAGGAATAAGTCAAAATACTGGATTGTATTAGCCATTACTTGTATCTGAGAGGCCATGGGAGGATATTAGCATGGATTTTGTTCTTGGCTTACTAACGACACAAAGAGGGCACGATTCCATATTTGTGGTGGTGGATAGATTTTCAAAGATGGCACATTTCATTCTATGTCATAAGACTAGTGATGTTGTTCATATTGCAGAGTTATTTTTCAGAGAGGTGGTGAGACTACATGGTCTACCAAAGTGTATAGTCTCAAATAGAGATACCAAATTTGTTGGTTATTTTTGGAGGAAATTATGGAAGAAGCTGAAGATAGATTTGAAGTTTAGTTCTGCACACCATCCACAAACTGATGGACAAATAGAGGTGATGAATAGGGGTTTGGGTAACTTACTAAGATGCTTAGTAGGAGATAAGCCCAAGGGATTAGATTTGATTATACCACAAGCAAAATTTGCTTACAATAATTCTATCAACAGGAGCACTGGTAATCACCATTCTAGATTGTGTATGAGAGTATTCCAAGAACAACTTTTGAAATGAGGAAGATGGATAAGGGGGAAAAGAGTAGTGTTGAGGCTGAAGATTTTGCTTAGCACCTGAAGAATTTGGATGAAGAGGTGAGAAAAAATATCAATAAGATGAAGTCACAATATAAGGCTAAGGAAAATTAGAAAAGGAGGTATAAGGATTTCCAAATAGGAGATGAAGTCATGGTTCATTTGTGAAAGGAGAGGTTTCCAGTTGATACATACAACAAGTTAAAGATGAAGAAGTTTGAACCACGCAAGATCCTGAAGAAGCATTATTCAAGAAATGCATATGAGGTAAAGTTGCCTAATGGAATTCATATTTCACCTGTGTTTAACATCTTAGATTTAACAAAATATCATGAAGGAGGAATTGATAAAGAAATAATGGAAGCACAGTGGAATATTCTAGCACCTACTTCAGAAAAGGAGGAGATAGAAGAAATTTTGGATAGTTGTGTGGGTAGAAGCACAAGAAACAGGCAATGTACGTAGAGTAATTGGTGAAATGAAGAGGAAGGCCTATTGAATATTCATCATGGTTGTCTGAGGTTGAGGTTAACTATCTTGGTTTCTCTCTAACTCTTGAGAAGTGACAGGGTCACTTTTCAAATTACCTTGGGTGTCTGATGCAGGAGCATCCAGTGGTGTAGGGAAATCTTGCATCACCCAAAAAAAAAATTCTTTATTTTCTTTAGTTTTTTTGAGTCCCATGATGGCACTTAAGGGGTATAAGACAGTTAGAAGTCAAAAATAGTGAAAAACGGTCACTTACTATTTTTAGTAAGTTGGCCTAAACAGACTCATTTGGACCTAAAAATTTACCCAAAGGAGCAAAGCTGAAAAACATTTCTGGTCACAAAAGAATCGCCTCAATACCCTGAATGGTTTGGCAGAAATTAAAGTTTTCGTCTCGAAAAATTTCTCCAATGTAGCTTTAAATTCAAAATATAAATCTTTAGAGGCCCCAAGATAGCTCAAAAAGTGGACGAATTGGCCTATGGTGGGTTCACGTGTTGTAGATCTCTTTGATAGCTTTCCAACAATATGCAATAATCGCATATTGGACACTCAGATCAAAATTTATGGCCCTGCAAAGTTGCCCCTCTAAAAAGTGAATTTCATTAAAAATTCTTCCTAGGCTAGAAATCAAACGGCGAGAATTCTAGCGCCAAAACAAAAGGGAAAGTTGCACTTTCTAGAACATTCTAGGGTGGTTATTGGGTAAAATAAAAGAGGATATGAGGGGGTTGTAGAGGGTGGCTACATTAGTGTAGATTGTGGCTCTAAATAGTAGTTTTTCTTTCAGAATTGATTTTGTTGTGATGAATCAAGCCCATGAGGCTGTAGCATGTAATTTTTGAATTTGTAATTTCATTTTTCTGAAAATAATTGAAAGTGAGTTATTTTTTGTCTCACATCTTTTGTGTTGGTATCTATTGTTGTGTTTTGTGGGGTTTGGGTAGTGTAGCCCTCATCATTTTTACACCTTCAAAATATTTATATCTCACCTTGGGATGGGACATGTTGGGTAACTTCATGCATGATACTATATATTGCACCCCACTAGATCAACGACTGATGGTCTTAGGCAACTAATAACATTGAAGTTTATAATGGTGTCTATGAATAGTGAGCTTGTTTGTAGTGCCTAAGATTGGGGGTCTCCCTCATTCTCCTCACCTAACAAGTCTCAACAGATTGAGGGTCTTGCGGCTTGGATTGAATGGCACTAGCCACACCTTGGGGTACAACTTTCATTCTCCCCCTTTCTATACCTCAACAAAAAATGTGGTTGAAGTTTCCCTTGGGGTGATGAATTACCCAAGAAGGTCTCCTACTAAATTAAAAAGGGAAGATGCTACTATTTCTAATCCCTAGGTTTGTACTAGGCACAAGGGGAGAACATATGCAAATAACACTCCTTGGGTGAAAATAACAAAGATGTGGACTCAAATATTTTTTTTGGTCCCCAAGCTCACACTAGGTGCAAGGGGAGAGCATACACATCAGTGACTCCACTACACACAACAAACAAATTATTTCCCTTATAAAATTGAAGTGTGAGCTAAGCTTTAATAAAAAAGAAGACAATAAACCCTCCACCAACCTTGTTAGTAGTTTTAGTTTTAAATTATGTTTTCCCAGTGTTTGCCACAACTGCATGTAACTTAAATTAGTAACCAATAAAATAAAATCAAACTACACATATCAATTACATAATACATTGAGTCAAATACGTGAAAGAAAGAATCAGATGCATGAAGCCAAATAAAATTTGATCATAAAATATAAAGATTGAATGCCATACTTAATTAATTTCACCATTTACTTGATCAAATGCATTGTGATTGATCATTAAGCTGAGAGGCTTCTACAATGAAAGCACATGATGCGTGTACATTTTTTGAAGCTATGTTTATTTTGATGTTCTCCTACCTGGTGACGGTTATATATATTATAAAAGAAATAAAAGAAATGTAACTAACATGCATATAAAAGAAATGTAACTAACATGCAAATTCATTTTTTATATATATTATAAAAGAAATATAACCGACGTGCAAATAAAAGAAATGTAACTGACATGCAACTAAAAGAAATGTAACCAACATGCAAATTCATTTTCTATATATATTAGGATATCTCTCAGTTTTTTTATAAATATTATTAATAAATAATATATATACTAGTTTACACTATTCTACTAATCGTTTGTGTTGTTTATTCAATTAGTTGTGTAGTTCCTTCACAAGTGTGTCAATCTACAAAAACCAAAGATTTATAAAAACAATAGATTAAAAACCCTGATACAAAAATAGATGGAATACCTAGGTTTAACCACCTACAAATCACAATTAGGGTTTGACAAAAAATAAATACAATGAACAAATTTTTAGAAAGATAGACTATTTTAATGAAACCGTAATCTCTACAAACACAATAGCCTCTTTGTAGATCAATTGTGTTGCAAGTTAGATCAAATGCATTGAATGGCTGAACAAATGCATTGAAAGTCTTGAATTTCAATTGCAGATTACAGAATCAAGTGCATCAAAGGGTTGATTTGATATGTTGAATGACTAGTTAAATGTGTCAAATCCTTGACCAGTTGCACCATTTGAACTTATAACTTCTTAGAAACATAAAAAACTCACAAAAATTTATTAAAATAAATAGGATGTGGGTCCCACTGGGTGTGCTAGAATGTTGATCATGAAAATGAACTACGAATTTAAAGTGAAACCAATAGAAAATAACAAATCACAATCAAATTCCAAAATCACCAATGAAGCATAAGGAAATCATATGAATAACCCAATGCAAACCTATGTAATGACCGTGCTTAACTCCATTGTTCTTCAATTTCACCTTGAAGAATGGTGTGTGTGCCTGTTCTCAATTTTTTAGCATAGAGCACTTCAAAATGATATGTGTATAGATTTCTTGCAATGAGACATAAAAGAATAATAGATGAATGATAGTTGCATTTATAGATTTTAGGTGATATCGATCAATAGTTGCGATCAAATGTGAGACTGAAAAGATCAGTGGATGAGAATGCTTGAGAGGAATTGATGAGTTAACTAGTTGCATGATTTGAGCTAACTGATCATATGAATTAGTTAAGAGGATTGATTGAAGAGATAAGTGTGAGTGATAGTGAAATATAATAGTTTGGATAGAGGACTAAATTATTTAAAGATTGAACTAGAAGTGAGTGGGAGTTGACTCGTGAGGTGGAAATGCATGAGTAATTAATAGATAATTAAATTAATTAATTATATATATTTTTTAGACTACAGGAATTGGGTAGCCCCTTATAAACTTCAGTGCACCTCGAAGTAAACTTTTTTCACGTGATTGGTGACACTGGCGCAACACGTCCTCCGGTACCATAGAGATAGAGGGGAGACTGGACCTCGTGACCACTTACCTACAATAGGATGCTTTAGCTAATCGAGCTAGGTCCTCTACCCTAATTAATTAATTAATTATATTTCATGTGCAAAGGAAAAAAAATAAAATAAATACTTTTATTTGTTTTAGAAGAGGATAATGTTGAGAATAATAATTAGTTTTAATTAAATAATTATATGTAATTATTCAATTTTTTTTAATGTAATTATTCAATTAATGTGATTTAGAAAAAGATTAATGTTGAGGTAAATTAATTAAATAATTGTAAATTTATTTAATCAATTTACAAGAGAGGAATAAATTAATAAATTAATTAAATAATTCAAATTATTTAATTAATAGAAGAAAATGGTGAAATAGATAATTTAATTAAATAATTCAAAATTATTTAATTAAAGTAACAATGGAGAGAAAATTCAAAATTTAAATAATTAAATAATTATTAAATTATTTAGGATGAAGGGAAAATAATGTTAATTTTGTATTAATTTTGCTTCTAGATTTGATTGTGTGCAAGTTTTTTCATCAACATTTTAGATCACACTCTGTGATCCATCATCAGGATGGAGAGTTGAAGGAGATGCAAAATGTTGATGAAAAAACTTGCACATAATCGAATCTAGAAGCAAAATTAATACATTCAATATGGATTGTGGAAATCTCATATCATTAATGTTAATTTTATTAAATAATGAAAGTATTTAATTAAATGCAAAAGACATATTGATGAGACTTAATGATGAATGTTGATGATGTTTCAAAACAAATGTGTTAGTCAAATTTAGGTGTCTACAATCATTTTTCCTTATCTCCATTAACTTACAGATTTTGTATGCAACCAATTGGAGAGGCATATATTATCACATATATTTCTTCATGATTTTGATTATAGTGATGCCAATTATGATAATTTTATAGTACTAAACAAATTTTCATTATTGTATCTTGATGTAAAGTACATTTCTTCATAGTTGAAGACCTTATCATGCTATCTATAGATTTATATATTGTTTTATGCGGTCAATGAACCTTTTAATTTATCTACTTGGTCAGAGCCCTTTTCTATATAGTTGAAGCTTTTATCACTTTTAGTAACATGAAAAATCTATTACCCTTACTCTTTACTTTTTTAGAGATACATCCTTATCAAGCATGATGTAATTAATGCTCATTTTTAAATTGTTTAAGAGATGCTACTCATTGCATGCTATTTTCTATTTTATACATTTTTGAGGAGACACTCCTTGGAGAAGACTTGAACAATGATTTGTTACTTTACACAAATTTATATCCTTTGAGTGTGAAAACTATTCTATTTACATGTGTAATGCTATTTTTTACTTTGACGTGCATTCACCTAGTAATTTGCATGCACATCAAAGTGTAATAGTGAAAATTGTATAGCTATGCCCTTTTCACTTATGTGTTGGCCCCACTTCAATCATAGTGCTAAATATTTTAACTAGCTTACAAGTGGCATATTCTTGTGTAAATTTGGCCTTTGACATCACACATCCATATATTTTTTCACTAATCTTTAGAGATTCATTCTTGATCTCTAGATGCATTATTCATCACCTTGGATTAGATCCATGGGTGTATACTTGACCAAGTTACTTTTGTAGTCACAAATTCGATGATCCCTATTTTTTTAAAAAATAAAATTTAATTTCCTACTTTGTCAACCACTTTATTAGTTGTTGTGAATTTACATAACACACATTTTATTGATTTGTGGACTTTGTTGTTATATTTAAAGATATTTATTCATTCATTTGAAAAATAACCTAAGGCCATTCTTATTTAGTATGTCAAAAGTTCAATTTGCAAGGAGAATAAAAAGAATCGAATATCATTATTAGTGAATTACAATCAAAGCACATCATCCTAAGTTTGTTGCATGCTTACTTATTGTCCTTGATCTTTTGTTTAGATTTGTAGAGTCAGTTTGTTAGTAGTTTGGCTAAGGATAATTCACTCCTCACAATTTGATAGATTTTCCAAAGGTGTTTGTAAACATTGCTTGTCCTTGCAAAAATTCAAACACTAAAAAATAAGCTAAACATATTCAAATCTACATAATTATCATAGATCATATTCATAACTTTCAAGTTCAAATCCATGTGCTCAATTCAAATCTACATACATAAAGATAGCTTCCATACTCAAAAAATAAACAAAACAATATACTATCAAATTTATAAGTCAAACAACACATTACAAACTTCCCAAGATATCTATATAAAAAACAAAACCAAACTTCTACACATTCAATGTAAACAAACCTTACATTTATTTAAAATTCTCATATTCTCTTAAATCAATTGTTTATTAGTTGATTTAATATATTTAATTAGCCTTATATTCTTTGCGAGTGTGAATTCAGCCTTACATTAAGAAACCCTTATTAAGAATGAACAATTCAATTTTGCACCAATTTAATGTGCTGTTTGACCAAGTAGACCAACAGCACCTAGCCTCCTCCGCGGCCCCCCACTTCACCTTATGACCGTTTATAGAAATATATTTACCCCTTGACCCGGTTCATTGGGCATTCATTACATAGCATAATTAGTGAAAAATACATAGGAAGAAGGAAGGAAAAACTGGTAAAGATGAAAGGGCCTTAAATGTCCCCAACCTCTCAAGATGCACAGTATTGTCTTATTTACCATATATAACAGCAAGAAATTGAGGTATACGACATCATATAAAACGTCAACCCCGGCATGCAAAACGAGACATGGAATATCACATTCGAGGCAAAAGAGAGAATAATTTCATGACCGTTTAAAAAACAATAATTTAGCAGACCTTGTTGTTTGGTCAGATCGATGTTTTACAGAGTGGCTTCTGGCTGGGTTTAGTTTATAGATTTTGCAACTCCGCGTGCGCTGCCAACCGCTCTTCGTGTTGGCTTAGCCGACACAACAAGTAATTTATTTCCATTCTGGCTTCATACCTACTTCGATTTCATCGACACATGTAAACCCATTTGGAAGTTCTTTCTATTCCGAAGTTGTGATCTCCGAGCCAAAGTAGGGCTCGAATCCTGACCAATCTGCCAGTTGCTTTTTTATCATGTTCTCGAGATCTTAGAAGGGTTAGTTCATGCCCTCTTTGATTTAATCAGTACCCACAGAGCCATATGGGAGATCCCCGGCAGTGGAAAATGATCGCTGATTGGTCTTGAGTCGGAGGAGTCCTGGAATCCTGATAGTTTGGGTACTGAGATCATTTTTTCGGATGTTTTCCAGGGCTTGGAAGGATTGATTCGAACTAAAAAGGAATAAAAGAACTATTGAAATTTGAGCTGAAAAGGGCAACTTTTATTTGGGATTGGTTTGTGTTTGAAAACCCAAATTTGAACTGGAAGAACATCTCAAAGATTGGTTGAAAATGAAGAAGGTAAGATTAGATTTTTGTGGGATTAAGGGTATGAGGATTTTGGCAGTTTTGTGTTGTCTATATTTTGTGCTATTTAGTTTTGAGTTACCCAGGACCAGTTGGACAGAGGACAATTCGGAAGAGGTGTTCGTAAGAGATAAAACATTGTTGCAGCCTCTCTATAAGGACCCTCTTCATGAGGAGAACGAGGTCAATAATGCTCCAGTTAGGCCTTCTAAAGAGTCTTTCCCTGTAATGGCTGGGCCTGTTTCCAATTCAATAGAAATGAACCAGACAAAGGAATTGTCTCAGATTGAGAAGTCTGCAATGGAGGCCTGGACACTAGGTCTAAAGGCCTGGGAAGAAGTAGGTGCAGTATTGGATGATGGGACTGCAATAGCGGACAGGATTGAATCCTGCCCAGGGTCAATTTCAATGAAAAATCTGGAACTATTGAAATCCGGAAAGGTGATGCTTTTGCCTTGTGGATTAAGAGTGGGTTCTTCTATAACTCTAGTGGGTAGGCCTAGGCAGGCCCATGAGGAGAAGGACCCCAAAATCTCTGCTTTGAATGGGGCCAACTCTTTGCCTGTGTCTCAGTTCATGATTGAATTGCAAGGGCTGAATGCTGTCGATGGTGAGGACCCACCTAGGATATTGCATTTTAATCCCAGGTTGAAGGGGGATTGGAGTGGCAAGCCCGTGATAGAGCTTAATACTTGTTATAGGATGCAGTGGGCTTCGGCTCAGAGGTGTGACGGATGGCGATCAAAGGAGGAAGATGAAACTGGTATGTAAATTAGTGCAATTTTATGTCAAAACAAACATTTGTATTCACTGTTGCCGTTTTTTGGTTAAGAATAATTGTTTCGTTTTAGTGGAAAATCATTATGACTTGGTACATATATACATTTTTTTCATAGATTAATTCTATTAGCATATGAATAGATGGGCCTGTAAATTGTCGGGGAGCAGGTCTTTTTCACACTCGTGAGTATTCCTTAGTTGTGAAGCTAACCAACACCACACCTTTATCTCACCGATCCCTCTGAGTTAACTTTTCTTTCATATCAAACAAGCTGCATTAGCACATAGGGGCAGGTCCACATCACGGTTTTGGATTAGTTGGTAGATGGTTGGATAAAGGTGTACAACTCGAGTTATTACATTTTCTGAACAGCTTTAACAAACTAAACTCGTTCTTTCCACCCACCAAATCGAGGTTTTGAACCAGCAATTTGGAGGTGAGAAAGAAACTGGGTCTCTGCTAAAATAGTGCTCGATTACACTGTTCCATTATGTAGGACCTGTATTATTGTGCAGCTTTTGATGCATGCATCGGTCTTACTACCATTGCATTGGATTTTAAATTAATTGCAAATCATTTTTATTATGATCGTAATTTAAATGCATTCATAGATCCCAGGAAACTTTGGGGCATCAATCCAAACCATGCTGAAAGCCCAATCCCTTAATGTGCAAATTTAGTCCATGTGAACAGGGCACAAGAAATGGACTGGATCTATATTATATGCAAAATAGGAACTTTATTATAGGGAAATGGCAACAGTATGACAAATATTGATAAATTGGTCATCTTTTGATGGGCATTGAAATGTCTTGGCAAGGACCTAAAAGCTACAATAACTATTGAAAAGTAGCTTCTATTTCTCAACAAACTCATGCTGAGAAACTACTTTTCAAGAAACAGGGTACTTTTCAACAAACTACTTATGTTCTCTGCAACAAATGGCATTTTGAGCCAGCTAGAAATAGAATGACAGATGTTTTGCATATTGTGTTTCATCTAATTGTTTTTTAAGTCTATATTCCCAGAGGTGGCAGGGGTAAGCCCTGAATTCTGTAACATGTCCATGGTGTTGAAGATGAATTTCTAGGTTCAAGGTAATAAGTTTCGTTAACAATTTAGCAGAATTTAGAACTGCTACAAGATATGCTGGTTTTTTCCCTGATGCACTCAGGTGTCGATGTAGTTGCATTTACATTTATTGTGTTATACGACAATTTTTCAAATGTTTTCTTAATCTCTTCTCAATGGCATAACTTTGTGTCTTCCATCAAAATCCTAAGAATGTCTTATATGCAGTGGGTGTGTGATATTAGCATTGAATCTTAATTATGCATCTATGCGTTATCATTCAAAATATTTTCATTTGATGGGTGACTTGTCAATTTCTCTTTAGCTAGAAATTACTTTCAGATTCTGAGGTTGAATTTTGATCGCTTTGTGCATTTTCACAGTTGATGGTCTTCCCAAATGTGAAAAGTGGATCAGTGATGAGGATGAGGGTCCAAAAGAAACTAATAGAATTTCATGGCTTAACCATTTTATTTGGGGTGAAAAGAAGTCAGCAATTGATTGGCCGTACCCATTTGTGGAGAACAAACTGTTTGTTCTTACTCTAAGTGCAGGAGTAGAAGGCTATCATATCAGTGTGGATGGGAGGCATGTAGTTTCTTTCCCCTATCGGACGGTGAGTTGAAAAACCTTTACCATCCATCTGTGTGAGTTGTGTTAGGTTTACAGTTGAGATTCATGAAGCACCATGCTGGTAATACAGTTAAACTGTCCTAACATTATTAATGGGTCAACAGGGATTTGTACTTGAAGATGCAACTGGATTTTCGGTTAATGGTGACATTGACGTACACACAGTTGTTGCTGCCTCCTTGCCTACTTCTCATTCCAGCTTCTCACCTCAGAGGCTTTTAGACATGTCAGACGATTGGAAAGCTCCACCTTTGCCAGAAGGTCCAGTGGATCTTTTTATTGGAATACTATCTGCAGGTAACCACTTTGCAGAACGCATGGCTGTCAGAAAGACATGGATGCAATCAAAGAATATTAGATCATCGAATGTTGTTGCCCGTTTCTTTGTTGCCTTGGTAAGTTTCAGTTGTCACTTTTTGCACTGTATTGCTTTTGGTAAGAGTTACCTGAAGATGCAATTAACTGAATTATTTACAGTTAGAAAATGACCATAAAAACAGAAAATACTCAATGAAATTAAGAGTATATCATATATTCAGGGTTTGGTATTTGTCATTAGACAAGATCCACCTTAAAATGAGGAAAAATAGCAGAACTGAGAGAAATTGGAAGTATACAGAAAAGGGAAACGAAGCAGACAAATAAACTTGAATGCCAATATATGAAACAATTTCCAACTTTGATCATTTTATATTAGTAGTTAATGTTCACAGGAAAATTGGAAATTGTTTGTCAATGGCATGGATGGTTTGTGAGTCTGTGAACATTCAAATATTCTTGAGAGCAAAAGTTAATTTTGTTTTTTAAATATCACAGAATGCACGGAAGGAAGTCAACATACAATTAAAGAAGGAAGCAGATTTCTATGGTGATATAATAATTGTGCCATTCATGGACAATTATGAGCTCGTGGTTTTGAAGACTCTTGCAATATGTGAATATGGGGTAAGTGACCTGATGATTTTCATCATTTTCTTTTGTACTGCAAAGTGGTTTCATGTTGCTCTGTATCTACAGGGCTTCTTCTTGTTTGTTCCCTTCATTTAAAATTTGTTTATGGGGAATTATTTATTTACACCTCTGGTAAATCTTGTTAATTTATATATTATATTGTTTACAGGTTCGTAATTTATCTGCCAAATACATTATGAAGTGTGACGATGACAACTTTGTGAGAGTGGATGCTGTACTGAAGGAAGTAAAAAAGATATCCCGTGGAAAAGATGTTTACATTGGCAATCTAAATTACTATCACAAGCCTCTTCGGGTGGGGAAATGGGCTGTCACGTACGAGGTACAGACAAGTTTTTGATTAAGACTTATTTGGACACAAAGTGATTTCTAAATACTGAGCCATTGTTAAAGTAGTTTCTAATAACTTTTGCTTGAATGAAACGTTTGTTTTACAGTTCTGGAGCTTAGAGAATATCTAGTTCAGTTTCTTCCAGAATTTAGATTATTGCTATTGGTTGCTTTATGTCTTTTGTTAGATCAATCATGAAGCCTAAACTGTCATGGTGATGGAGGACTAAAATTAACAATTTTGGTCAATTTTGTTTGTTTTCTATTACAGGAATGGCCAGAGGAAGATTATCCACCTTATGCGAATGGACCTGGATATATCATATCAAATGAAATAGCAAATTTTATTGTAAAGCAGCACTATAATAAGAAATTGAGGGTAAACTTCTGTGCTGAAATTTACCTTTACTTACTTTTGGCATCCAGATATTATCGTTTAATATTAGTTATTTTCTGTGCATTCTTTCTTGTTTAACTGTGATTTTTTTCTTCCTGCAGTTGTTCAAGATGGAAGATGTAAGCATGGGGATGTGGGTAGAACAGTTCAATGCGTCATCTCCAGTTCATTATTCACATGATTGGAAATTCTGCCAGTTTGGGTGCATTGACGATTATATCACTGCACATTATCAATCACCAAGACAGATGTTCTGCATGTGGGACAAACTTTCTAAAGGAAGGGCTCAGTGTTGTAATATGAGGTAGAAAGATTTTGTAGCTAGAAGGTTGATGTTCATCACATTATCTTAAAGGTGGCTTCATCTTCACTCGGGAATTCCAAATTACTAACCTTCACTCTTCTAACTGCTGTTGATTATGATGCATTCATTGATTTTTTTTTGTCCTGAAGCTGCATTCAAGAAATTTTCTTGTGAGCGGAACTATACACAAATACTACATCTGAGATGAAAATATTGATATTTATTGATCGGAATGCGACTTCAGGATAAAGCTAACTTTTGACCAGATGATCTATGTGTAGATAACTTGATATCACAATGTGGTTTTCAGTCTTCCCTTCCCAAAAGCTGGAACAGTATTCTTACAGTAATCATTGTTTTTATATTGTATATGGCATTACCATTTATGTGTATCAAATAAATATTAAGCTTCAGAGGTCACCAAGATTTATATGTTTGCACTATGGAATTTTCTTGAATATACCATACAGGTATTTATGAGTTCGATTATCCATATGCACATATCTAAAGGCTGCTTTTTCATAAAGATGTCAATATTTGAGTTTTTGGAGTTGAATTAAACATAAATACAATATGTTGCTATATATGTAAGCCACAATGCACAAAAACAATCAAGTAGAAATGACTGGAAATGTCAGATTAAAAAAAGTGGTTTAATATGCAGTGACCAGGAAACTTAAGCTTAGAAATGATGGCTGGGTCCTTGCCCTTGTACACCCACATTTTCTAGTGACTACATCAAATTCTACCCTTTTTCATTTAACACATACTCTGATTAGAGAGGCATCCCCTTAACCAAATCAGATCCTCCATGCCTCCAATATTCATATTACGTATTGTTATTGTTAGCATGGGCTAAAAGAATATTTAACTGGTTGTATTGTTATCAATATTCATATTACGTAAGATATGTTTGATGAAGTGATGGATGAGAATGAAATATTTCATCTAACAACTGACATTCGATGATTACAAATTAGAGGTGAAATGTCCTGTGGGGATGAATCTTGAATCGTATATTCAGTTAATATTGGACTGTTAATTTGGATGACATCCAGGCTTGCTCGTCAGTAGCAGCAAAGAACACTTGTTTGTGGAGGCTTAGTGCTTCCATTCTGGCAGTGCACCAAAATTCCACTACTCTTAACTAGTAGAGTGTGAAATTGGTAGATAAATAAAAGGGTTTTAACTTGTTTTTAAAGAAATTGCTTAATATTGGATCAATTTTCATGCTACATAAGATGCTGATGAAGTGATTTTGTATGAAAGATGTAATTTAACACTTGGCATTGTACAATTACAAACGAGAGATGGAGAGGGGCTGGTGTTTTGTGGTAGCAAATTTTTAATTCTATATTCAATTAACATTTGACCGTTAATAATAACTTGGGTGAGATCCAAGCTGCTTAAAGTCGCAATTCGTTAGCAGAGAACTTGTTCAATGTGACTGCTAATTTGTCAACTACTTAAGCATTCTGGAAGTGGAATTACATCACTTTGGTTTATTGCTTCAACTATTTTTGAGATCTGAAGGATCTTTTGTCTCTGTTGATCAACTTTGCTTACATAGGGCTATCTTGAACAGCATCCTTGACATTTGCAAGCAGAATTTATGCATCTAGATTTAAATCATGAAGTGCTTAAGGAATTCTTGATTGATAGGGGTCATGGATGAGAACATAGACAGCTTGCAGTTTGTGTTTCAAAAGCTAAGTGCTGCTTCCAGATACCAGGACATCATAAAGATCCTATTTTCTAGAGCTTGCATTGCAGGCATCAGCTGCAAATAATTTAATTTTTAAAATATTTTTGGTCAGAAATAGTGCTTACAAGGCTTTTATGACAAACACAATGTGCTCTAATGTGGCATGTGGCATGTGGCATGTGGCAATGGCTGTAAATTAATAATGTCTAGGCGCTATTGTTGCATAAGTTAACAAACTACCAATTACAATGGAATTGCTTCTCGTCACTAAATCGAGTCAGACATGACGTTTCTCTGTGTGGAGTAATTGCAAGAAAACAGTTGTGGTAGTGTCAATGTTAATTTTAGTGCCATTTACCTTCCTTTGATGAGAGGCTACTATTATTTAATGGAAATGCCTTTTACATCACAGAATACAATATGGCATTTAGTTTAGAAAAGACTAAATAGATCTCTACTATTACAAGACTCATGTGGACCATGTGCCTGCCATTTTGTTTCAAACTTGTAGGAACAGATTTTCACATTGATGCTGTTGCGTTTGCATGGCAAATGCTCAGTTTATGTGGAGGTGGTAATGAAGTCAAAACTTTTAAGGTTGCAAAACTATAAAAAAGAATAAGGTGAAGTGAAAAAGTCTCTTTCTACAAGGAAGTTTTATGTGACTAGACGGCAGTTTTGTGTACCGTGCCCAAAAATTCCCATTGACTTTGCTGTTCCGTAATTTATGGTTTAAAACGATGAATTGAAAAGGTGAAGTGAAAAAGTCTCTTTCTACAAGGAAGTTTTATGTGACTAGACGGCAGTTTTGTGTACCGTGCCCAAAAATTCCCATTGACTTTGCTGTTCCGTAATTTATGGTTTAAAACGATGAAAACCTAATTTGCAAACAAAAAAGAAAAATTATTGATTTACACAGTTTGGACTAATTTTTAATCACAAGTCTAACATGGGGCAGGCCAGAGATGTCAGATTTGAGGGACGAATACTTAATTAAAAAGCGAAATTAATGTTAGTACAGAGAAGGGTTTTAGAAGAAGAAATAATGGTATAAAAAAATAAAAAGAGAATTGCGCAACGTTTTAAGAATTATTGGTGATCAATCAGTTGTTCGTCAACATTTAATTACTTCATCAAAAGTAATAATATAATGATTATGATTGGAATTGGCTCAACATGTTTTCAACTATTAGACGACCATGAATAGGCATTATTATGCAATTATTAATGACGGCGACTTAGGTTAGTTCAATTAGATTTCACTTGAAAGTCATAAGCAGACAAACAAAATACAGACAAGAAATCAAAATCAGGCAACATTTTTAGGATGAAATGCGAAAAATAAAACCATAAACAGAATTGTTCAGTTATCCAATACAGGAACATAAGTCTTATGATGAAACTTTTTTTTGAATAAGATCTATTGACTGTATTGACTAAGGGGCATCCATTTTGCCAAAATTGTTGGGAACATAGTTCCAGCCTCATCTCCTATGGTGTCAGGGCCTTTCTCTGAGCAAAACTTGTCTACGAAGACTCATTCAAACTATTGAACTTCACCAACAAACTAAAGATCTATTGATGACAAAAAAAAATTAATTTAAAAAAAAAAAAATTATTGACAAATGAAGGCTTCACTATATTACATTTGACTATTGAACAGCCTGGTGTACAAATCATAGTCGCAGGACATTCTTTGTATGAGTTCAAAGTTGTTTTAGGGCTAAATAAGGTCTGCCGGCTTGTTTCGCCAGATTCACAGCAAGTAAGCGATTAATTAGTTTTACAAGTTTTTTATAGACTGCAGTGCACAGAAAAGCATTTGTTTTCTTAAAAAAGAAATCTATACTATCACGTTTCTTTAAATAAGGTTTGAATTCTACCGTGAGTTTTTTGACCCAAAAAATCAGCGTTGCTTAGTCTGGTAACGCTGGTGTTAGATGCAACATCACAAGGCTATTTTCAAACTTGAACAACAATTTCGGCTCCTTGATGTGACGCCACCAATTCTATTGCAAAATATTCTACAAAGCCTAGAATCGTCTAATTCTACTCGACTGCGTGTTTACAAAGTCTTGCATTTGACCCTCTTGCCGCCTTTGCCGCCTTTAAATAAGTGGGAAGACGATGGCTCCGGCATCTGGAAGTTTCTTCTTGTCTTATTCAATTTGACTCAGAAGTGTTTTACAAATTCTATATTTGACCTCGTACTGTTGTTAAATCATTCTATTTTTGGCCTTTTTACTGTGCATTATTGACCTTGTTACCTGGTGGGACTACCATTAATACACCATCTCGTGGAATCGCAAGAAAGCCGATTGATTGAAAGTTCAGAGTAAAATTTGGGTAAAGAAGATAAACAGAAAGGTGTCCAAGAGATGACTGACACGTAACAAGCGAAGTGACCAAAAAGCACGCCAACTTTTTCATTCCTTGATTGCCAAGCATATTTTCTTTTTATATGGCAAATATTCTCTGAGTCGGATGTTTCTTTTGAATAAAAAACTTGCCACAGCCTGTCCTTGGGTTGCAAGATTAAAAATAAGATTTTTCACAATCCTTTTCCTCTACGTTGAGTGATGCTCGAATGTGTATTTGTTTAATAACCAATCGAACTATTTCCGATACTAAGCAGCTGAAACATGTATGCTGAAATTCAACAAATAACCACGTAATTTAGAGTCAAAATTACAGCTGCAAAATTAGCATTTGCACTTCAGTGTGCGATGGTATGTCTAGATGTTCTAAAGCTGAACTGTCAGGTCCTCGAGCAAATGGGTGTTAGGCTTATCATAGCTCCTCATGGACATGTCGAATATGGATTGTTGGTATGAATTGGCTGATTGAAAGTTGATCACTTTAAGTTTAATTGTCAAGCACAAGTAGTTAGATGCATGTTCACAATGTGTAAATCATTTGATCAAACTTCAATTAGTGCAAGGTTCACGTTATAAAGCTTCATGATCTTTTGCTTCAAAAATGATAGACATAGTCCTCTTTGTATATGATTTATAAAGATAGCAAGTATACGAGTCTATCCATGTGGAGATACATAGACAAATTAGTAGCTAATGCATCGACAAGGACATTGATGCAAGCCGACATGTAGGGATGGTAGGTATACCTTTGATAAATCCTAGACCAATGATAATAGTTTTAATGGAATATCAAATTATTTGTAATTGATATGCATGTCCTCTTCTTGATTTTTTAGAGATACATATACACTATCCTTCACTACCCTTATCCTTCTCAGGATAGCAAACTTATGAGAGTTCAAAACATAAAATAGAGGGATAAATTATTATGGATCTGCACTTTCGCATTTGTCTTAGTTCTTCTAAAAAAGGAGTAAATTTTACATAACCTTTTGAAAGATGGGAATGGGAATGACAACATTCTCCAATAATATCATTTTTCCAAATTCTTTCTTTGTTGACTATACTATCATTTTCTGTAAAGGAATTGATATTCTTTAGTGCGAGTCATTTTAAAAGGAGTTTTATTCTTTGTATAGATTAGTAGTATCAATTATAACACCAATGAACAAAAAATTAACACAATTGTTCATTCTCATTTAGGCTTTGTTCAAAATTTTGTTATTATGATTGTACAATACCTAGCCTTGTGTTTACTTGTAGTCATTTTGTATATTCATTGAACTTATTAAGTATAAGGGAGAATTTGTGCATTACCTTTGGATTTATACATTTTGGAGTAGATTCTTAGACCCATGTTTGTCAAAGAGTGAAAGTTGTAGTTGAAACTTTAATTATATAGTAAAAATGTTAGCTTTTTTCAAATAATGGGAAGGTGGAAGCCACATGGCATTATATGATTAGGCATGCATGATTTTTAACACATTTTTCTAGTTTCTTTGATTGATCTAAAATTTTCACCATATTAAATTGATAGCCTCTTAAGTAATTTTTCTTTGTAGGAAAAATATTTCGATAAAAAATGCTAACTCAGGTTCTTTTTTCTAGATGATGAAATACATCCAATTAGTTAGAAAGGAAGAAAAAATTGATGGATGAAATATATTCAGGGAAACCTAGGGACACATCCCCCCCTATAGTGCCCCGTCCCTGTCCTCAAGATGTCCTGGGTACAGGGTGACGACTAGGGGACATCAAGGGACCGTCCCATTTTTTGCAAATAAAATAAGGAAACGTCCCTGATGGGGGATGGGTGACCAGTCCTGGGGACGACTAGGGGACGACTAACCGGTCTCGGGGATGGCCAGGGGACGGTTGGCCATCCCCTATGTCTAAAGTGGTTTTAAACTAAAAAAAAAACTAAAAAATAAAATAAAATGCCTCTGCCTACGTGGCATTTGTGGGCCCCATTGTTTTCAACTCTTTTATGAGGAAAAAAAGGCCTCTCTAAGCTCTACGGTGGGATATTGATCCCGAGGACATGGCCCAGGTAGATGAGGAGGAGACAATTGAGGGTTTGGTTGGGGTTCCGTTGGTTGAGAAGGAGCATCACATTGGCAGTGACTCAGAGGATGATTCTAATTTTGATGCGGTTATGAAAGATGATTAGGGGCAGTAGTGCTCTTTGTTTATTCATTATTGACATACGATATTGCATTTTGATTTTCATAGAAAACTTTAAAACTATATGGTAACAATGTAGCCTTTGGGCATTTTGATATAAGTTTATAAATTATAACTTGGAGGTTGTTTCATGATTCGTGTATGTTAATTTTGAATGCATATTGAGTATTGGCATAATGTTGAACACAAATGTTATATGTTAATGTTCTATAATGTGTATTATGCATGCCTTATCCATGTTATCATATGAATATTTAAATTTTCCCTATATTTTTATATAGTCGTCCCTGCCATCCCTAATTTTGGCCTAAAAAATCAGAAACTTAGGGACTCATCCCATCGTCCCCTACCATCCCTGTCCCGGAAACTTGGGGTAACCCTGAATATATTCAAAAGAAGAGAGAAATGTCAATCTTCATAGAAGATTGCAAGGCATTGGAGAGACTTGATTTTCCCAAAATATATTTAATGTTAAGCTATGTTGCATTATACATTTGAGCTTGATATTGATATGATTTTGAGATGGTAGAAATGAGCTCTTGTTTTGTAATAAAATGAAATTTTCATAGTTTTTAATATGCTAAATTATGGGTTATTGGTGTCTCACTAGATATGTATTAGGACAAGTATTATTTGTTCAAGGTACACATGATTTGCATTGATTATAAATTAATGATATTAATGAAATCTTAGACAAGTAGTGGTCATGAAAGTAGATCCAACTTATTATTTTGAAGAGAAGGTACATCTTTACTATAAATATCACATTTAACTTTTCTTTGTTTTGTTAATCTTTAAATTTATGCATCATATATTACATGGACAAGAACCAACGAGTGACATATGGATGCCATATTTAAGAGGCTATATTTTTTAAAATGGTAAAAAATATAATACATTTTTTCTTGAACCTACTTATAATGACCCAACATCTCTATTGAATACACATTTTGTTACACCTAAAATATATTTTAAATTGCTTATTATTTGGAGGTAAAAGAACTTTTGATCTCCCAATTAATAGTCAACTTGATTGTTGGTTAAAATTTTGCCATATTCACTACATGCATTTGACCGAGCCAATATAATAATACTAATATTGTCTTGAATGCTTTATCTTAGCTAATTTATACATTATTTTGTTAATGCCTTAATTCTCTTAAATATTTAAAACATTTTTTATTTTTTAGAAAGACTTTCCATCCTCTTATTGGCTCTAGGAAAACTCACCGCTAGCAATTCACTGTCAACAATTCACCGCAGGAAAATTCACTGCCACCAACAATTCACTGCCATGGAAAATTAACCACCAAAAATCCATGCAATTAATTTTTCGCACGGTGAATTGTCATGGCGATGAATTTTATCGCAGTGAATTGTTGGTGGTGAATTTTCTGTTGGTGAATTGCTGGCGGTGAATTTGCCGTATGCCCCTTTTACTACCATGGTAAAAGCCAGTACATGAAGAGAAAGTTCAATGGACTACCCTTTTTTTGAGGAGTGAAAGCCTTGTGAGTGAGTGGTATGATTGTTGAAAGGGGGGTTGGATCCATTTCACTTACTTCTCAAGGAAAGAGTTTTCACCACAAAATAGATGATGTGGAATTACAATCGTACATGTGTTGTACAACCCTTGTTAATGGCATGCACCAACCTATTCTTGCTATCATGATAAAAGCCAGTACATGAGGAGAAAGTTCAATGGACTACCTTTTCTTGAGGAGCAAAAGTCTTGTGAGTTAGTGGTATGATTGCTCAAATGGGGGTTGGATCTATTTCATTTACTTCTCAAGGAAGGAATGTTTGGTGGTAGACTATGATATTCATTTGTGGGGTTGAGTGTGGAATGATTGGTACATTTGGGTGTTGTCTTATAGATCATTAGAGCATTATTTCTATAATTCTAGCAATGATAAATTTGAGTTCTACTAAGAGAATTTACTCTCTTGCATGAGTCTCTTCTCTTATTTGTCTTTTTCCATTATTTTCTCAAATTTTCCTAAGAATAGGTACATTCTATTGAATTTCATCTTAAATTAATTCAATCTAGTCTCCCTTGATCTTTGGACACATTTGGTGTCAAAATATTAAAGAGATATAGGAGACTCAAAGAAGAGTGATTTTGGCATGTTTGCTTGCTTTGTTAAGTTGTGACATTTTCTTTGTGTTGATATATTGTTTAACATTTGTTGAATGCCTTGTGATGAAATTGAGGGTTTCTTTCTCCTTGTTTCATGCTAAGAATGCTAAAGGTAAAAAATGATCTATTTCATTTTTACGAGATAGAATGTAAACTAATTATCTACTTACAACTAATTATTTCTATATGAATTTTGTCTACAACCTATGCCATGTTTTTGGAGTTTTCAATTTTTTAGAAAATATTTCAAATAAGTTTTTTAATCTATTTGCAAGATATATACAAAATAATTTTAAATCCAATTCTACCTAAGAAGGCAATTTCTAAACTAAGTAAGAATCAACAATGACGTGTTACAATCCTTAGGCAAATTGAAGTGATCTAATAACTAAAACAAGTGAAACTTTAAATAAAAATACTTTTAAAATCAAATAATCCAGAAGAATCTCTAAAGATTATTTGTAACTATTGTGATTGGGATTCTCATAAGATCCAAATTTCATTCATAGTTTCTTCACCTCTTCTAGCCGTAGGGTACTTTATTTGATTGAAATGGATGTTATAAATTGAAATTTGATAAGAAATTTGCAAGCATAATAAATCATTTCCACATAATTCTAAGAGAATATCCAAAAAAGTATTCAAAATCTACAATGCAAATGAATAAACAAACTTACCATCAAGAGAGATAAAGCATACCTTGAAAAAACTCATGAAGGGAAAACTTAGCCTCCAAAAGCACTTACACACTCATTGTATTATCTCAAGAAAAATGTGATGCATGCATCCTTAGATTTTCTAGGTGCACCAAAAATAAATATTAATTTATATTATTAAACATTATGTAAGGTGACCAACACACATTTTCTCGATAGTATGGATTTGGAAGGAAGGAAAAGAGGCTTTCTATGCTATGCTGATGAGGCTAGAGGTTAGATGTGAGGATTCTAGATTGGGTTTTGCAAAGAGGTATGCAATTTTCTCAAGGTGATCCTAGTTCCTAAAGGAAGGGATACATATAATTTAGTAAAGGCTTGTAGAGGTAGCCTTCAATCCTTCTCTCCTACAAAGATAATAGTTTCTTTAAAATTTCTCAATGCTTATGTAATCAAGAATATTTTTAAGCTCTAGCCTTATTTGTGACTATTATAACTTTTTTAATTGGTGGGTTCCATTATTTCTAGTTAGCCTAATCAAACTGATAAATTGTGCAACCTTATTTTGGTGTAATGTGGATATCATCAACCACATTGATGAATCTTGTGGGTTACTCTCTCTCTCTCTCTAAACATCATGTTGAAAACATGTTTTCTATTACTAGAAAATTACATATTCATTTTATAAATTCTCTATATGGAAGAATCCTAGCTCTTTTACCTCTTTGCATGCTTTATACTAGATAGTGATATTGTTGGATTCAAATGACTATGTATTAGACCCTCCAACTCTTTAAAATTAACTTAAATATTCAATGTGGTTTATTTTACATTATCCAATTTAGATTGGTAAGTATCTAACTTGGTCAAATTTGAATGTGATCTTATAAGGTTGACATTATTTAAGAGACATATAATTTGGCTAAACATAAAGTAAGGAATAGTTTTATATATAGTTTTAGTCCAATGAATTACTAATGTGTTTTATGTTTTTTGATGAGGATACTTCCTTTGTGTGGAACTAGGATCTTTGAGATTTTTCAAATGAATCAAGAGGATTGATAGTCAATCATATACAAGTGTGAATAAAGGTAACACTAACTAAACTTTAAAGGTGAACCTTAGGTGGTTAGAAGTGGTAAGTTATAAAACATGGAAATTAGTGAATAATATAAGCATAACCTAGAGTTGGGTCAAGCACTTGACTAAAATCATTTCTTTCAAAACATATAAAGGAGTCCACAATATTCATAATGATGAAATTCTACATGCAATACTTTATCACAACTACACAACTTGATTTATTTTATGATTGGATGCAAATACACACACCCAAAATTATATTAGTCATGCTCTTCCAAAAATAATTTCAAAATTATAAATGACAACACAAGCAAGAAGTAAGAGTTATCTTCTCTTTTAATACTAATACACACGATAAATAATATATCACCATTTGCATTACAATGACTTGAAGCAGAAGAGAGAGAGAGCATCGTCAAGGCGATATCCAGCCTACCATGAAGCATTAACTTTCCTATGCTACTCCATTAGAGGAGCCCAACCCATCACACAGGATCTAACAATGTGTGGTTAACATTCATGAAGGGATCTAGTTCACTACGTGCATCACTGTCAAGCAAGCATACCTATATGCTCATGCAATGAATATTTAATACACTTATCCATTGAATACATTATATGAAAGACAAGGTAAGCCAATCCAAATAATGAACTTATGAACACATCTACTTAAACATTCTCGAAGTGAAATTGCATCACATTGGTTTATTGCTTCAACTATTGTTGAGATCGAAGGATTGTTTGTCTCTGTTGATCAACTTTTCTTACATAGGGCTATCTAGAACATTATTCTTGACATTTGCAAGCATAATCTATGCATCTAGATTTAAATCATGAAGTGCTTAAGGAAATTCCTTAATTAATAGGGGTCATCGATGAGAACATGGACAACTTGCAGTTTGTGTTTCAAAAGCTAAGTGTTGCTTCCAAATACCAGGACTTGAAGTTGCATCATAAAGATCCTATTTTCTAAAGCTTGCATTACAGGCATCAACTGCAAATAATTCAATTTTTAAAATATTTTTGGTCATAAATATTGCTTATAAAGTTTTTATGACAAGCACAATGTGCTCTAATGTGGCAATGGCTGTAAATTAATAATGTCTAGGTGCTATTGTTGCATAAGTTAAACAACTACCAATTACAATGGAATTGCTCCTCGACACTAAATCAAGGCAGACATGACGTTCAAACTTGTAGGAACCTGGATTTTCACATCGATGCTGCGGGGTTTGCATGGCAAGTGCTCAGTTTGTGTGGAGGTGGTAACGAAGTCAAAACTTGTAAGGTTACAAAACTTTTAAAATGTTATTAAGTGACGTGAAAAAGTCTCTTTCTACAAGGAAGTTTTATGTGACTAAACGGCAGTTTTGTGTACCGTCCCCAAAAATTCGCATTGACTTTGTAATTCTGTAATTTATGGTTTAAAACGATGAAAAAATCTAATTTGCAATTTTTTTATTGATTTACTCAGTTTGAACTAATTTTTGATCACAAGTCTAACACAGGGAAGGCCAGAGATGTCAGATTTGAGGGACAAATACCTGATTAAAAAACCAAATTAATACAGAGAAGGGTTTTGAAGGAGAAATAATGGTATAAAGAAATAAAAAGAGAATTGCACAATGTTTTCAGAATTATTAGTGACCAATTAGTTGTTCATCAATATTTAATCAATTCATCAACATTTAATAGGATGAAACTTTTTTGGATAAGATCTATTGACGGAGGGGCATCCATTTTGCCAAAATTGCTCAGGACATAGTTCCACCCTCATTTCCTATGGTCAGCAAGACTTATCTATGACAACTCATTCAAAACCATTGAACTTCACCAGCAAACTAAAAGTATATTAGTACCACATAAAAAATTAAAATATTTTTCTAAAAAAATTATTAACAAATGGAAGCTTAACTATATTACATTTGACTTTTGAAGCCTAGTGTACAAATCATAGTTGCAGGACTTTCCTTGTGTGAGTTCAAAGTTGTTTTAGGCCTAAATAAGGCCCGCAGGGCTTGTTTCACCAAACTCATAGCAAGTGAGCGAATGATTGGTTTTACAAGTTTTTTGTAGAGTGCAGTGCACAGAAAAGCATACGTTTTCTTAAAAAATATATCTGTACTATCACGTTTTTCTAAAACTACTGTGAGCTTTTTGAGCCAAAAATCAGCAACATCACAAGGCTATTTTCTGGTAACACTGGTGAAATATGCAACATCACAAGGCTTATTTCAAACTTGAACAACAAATTCGGTTCCTTGATGTGACGCCGCCTATTCTATTGCAAAATATTCTACATAGCCTACAACCGTCTAGGTAATTCTACTCGACTGCGTGTTTACAAAGTCTTGCATTTGACCCTCTCGCCGCCCATAAATTAAGTGGGAAGACGATAACACCGGTATCTGGAAGTTTCTTGTTGACTTATCAATATGACTCAGAAGTGTTTTACAATAATTGACCTTGGACCGTTGGTACCTAAATCATTCTACCTATTTTTCTTCTGTTTTGCGCATCCTATCACGTAGAGAACGGTTTACTGTGCTTTATTGACCTTGTTAGTGGGACTACCATTAATACACCATCCCGTGGAATCGCAAGAAAGCCGATTGATTGAAAGTTCAGAGTAAATTTTGGGTAAAGAAGAAAAACAGAAAGATATCCAAGAGATGCCTGACACGTAACTTGTGAAGTTACCAAAAAGCACGCCAACTTTTTCATTCCTTGACTGAGAAGCATATTTAATTTTTAATGGCAAATGCTCTCCTCAGCAGGGCTTAAATTTGATGGCTGTATGACCGTATTTAGAGATTTTTGCCGTAAAATACAATCAAAATTTTAAGAAGATTGTATCAGATGAAAGGAGAGATTTTGGATAGACTGTCAAAATTTATATAGAATTATAATGATATATATATTTGATTTATATATAATTTTGCTTACACTAAGGTATATCATAATGTTTTAAGGGCACCTTTGAATAGATAACCGTTATTAAAAAAATTGTTGACAGGCAAGGTCGACCGTCAAATTTAAGCCCTGCTCTCCTGACTCGGATGTTACGTTGAGTGATGTTCGAATGTGTATTTGTTTAATAACCAATCGCAGTAGTTCCGACCTCCTAGGTTATTGTTCATCAACTCTAGGGTACAAACCAGTTGAAACATGTATGTTGAAATTCAACAAATAACCAGGTAATTTAGAGTCAAATTTACAGCAACAAATTAGCATTTGCATTTCAGTGTGCAATGGTATGTCCAGAGGCAGGTCCTCCAGCTTATGGTGTGATAGTTCCTGATGGACATGCCATATTTGGATCATTGGCATGAATTGGCTGATTCAAAGTTGATGACTTTGAGTTTAGTTGCCAAGCACAAGTAGTTAGATGCATATTCACAATGTGTAAATTATTTGATCCCACTTTAAGTAGTGCAAGGTTCATGTTATAAAGTTTCATGACTTCTTGTTGGAAAATTGATAGACATAGCTTTCTTTGCTTGAGATGTTTACATATAATAAGTATATGAGTCTGTCCATGTGGAGATACATAGACCAATTAGTAGTTGATGCATCAACAAGGCAATTGATGTAAGTCGATATGTAAGGATGGTAGATATACCTTTGATAAATCCTAGACCAATGGTAATAGTTTTAATGGAATATCAAATTATTTGTAATTGATATGCATGTCCTCTTCTTGATTTTTTAGTGACACATGCACTATCCTCCACTACCATTATCCTTCTCAGGTTAGCAAACATATGAGAGAAAAAAAGATAAAATAGAGGGATAACTATTATGGATATGTACTTTTGCATTTGTCTTAGTTCTTCTAAACAGAAAGCAAAGTTTACATAACCATTTGAAAGATGAGAATGAGAATGACATTATTCTCCAATAATATCACTTTTCCCAATTCTTTCTTTGTTGAATAGTGGGTTTTTGGTTTGCTACTAGACTTGTGGGTTGCTGGTTTGCTACTAGCTTTTATGGAGATTTGTTGTTGAACTGACTTTTGTGATTCCAAAAAAAATGTTTGCACTATCAAGGTATTGATGGGTCTTTCTGCATTTGTAGGAATCCCTTTGCCCATTTGACTTTGCGATAATTTCACGTCTTACTAGCATTTGCAAGAATCTAGTGGCCATGTGTCTTGTGGGAACTTCTTGCCTATCAGATCTTTTTGAGGGCATCACATCCAATTGGAGTTTGTGGGTATCTTTTGGCCATGTGGATTTGGAGGCAAATGCTACTAAACTAGACAAGTGCACTGATCAAAAGGTTCAATTCAATAAGCAATAAAACTTTTGCATGAAGGTCAACATGATGTATTTGTGACAACTCAATTGCGAACTAGCTATTTGTGAGAATGAAATAGTTTGGAACTTCAACTTGTTATATTGGTTTGCAAAACCTCCACTTCCTACTAGTTTGAGGGACTTTCACTTGCTACTGAACTTTTTGTTTCTATAGCGATTCATTGTTCTAATGGCTAGGATTTGTTTTAATCTAACTTCCTAGCCACTAAAGAATAAAAGGGAATCTTTGTATTTATTTTTAGGGGCCTTTCTGGGAAGGAGAAGAGATTTTGTAGAAGAATAAGGCTGAAGTTGTAATTGTTAATGGTGATGTTTATTTTATAACTTTGGAAAACCTTGTTGTAATAAAATTGTAATGATAAAATAAAGAATGATGTTGAATTCATGTGTGGACGTTTGTTTAGGCTATGTGATTAGGCTGTTTGATAAGGGCCCATGATTTTGTTTGCATTAGATGATGTCAAAGTGAGGTTGGTATGTTGCGAGAAGTGCGTTGAGGAGGACGATGTGTTGAAATGTGTTGTGAGGATTCGAAGTGACAAAGGATGTCTCAAAGGCCCTAAAGATTTTTTGGAGGTGTGAAGAGGAGTCTCGAAATTGCAAAGGGCTAAGGAGGACATTAGAACCGTGAGAAACCATTAGGGTTGCATGTATGAAGGAGTCTTGTAGCTATAGAGAGTTTGGAAGGATGAGATTGTGTTGGTTGTCCTCCAACAAAGATTGAAGTTGGGTACAAGGTGCGTAGGCATCCTCCACAATGGAAGTGGGTAGAGAAAGCGTTATGAGGTGTATCTTCTAGGATTTGTGTTGGGTAGAGGATAGGTGTGTATGAGGGTTTTGTTGTAGGTATGAAAGAGGATCTGCCATGGCAAAGAGCATAGTCTTCGAAGTTTTTATGGGTTGATGATTGCTTGATGATTGTTTGATGGCGTTAGGAATTCTAGTTCTTGTAAGGAGGGAAAGAACGTACAAGGCCAAAATTAATGATCTATGAAGAGGATGTTGAAGGGTTTGAAGGAGACATGAATGGTGGTGGAAAAGAGGAAAGTAGAGGAGAGTATGTGTAAGATGAAGTCCCATAATGATCAATGTGTATATGAACTTGTGTGTGCTGAATAAGTTTGAGAAGGTAGAAGGTATGGTTGCAGCTATTGAATCTGAAACGTATGTAGATGTAGGAAGATGCAAAATAGAGGAAAATATAAGTGCAAAGATAGTTTGTCCTTTGAAGGGCATATTGGTAAATGTAGAAGAACATGAAGTTGCAACATGTTTTAGTGAAGACATGAAGGTGTTGATGGCTGAAGATGAGAGAAGAGGAGATGTTGCAGCAGACGATGATAAAAATATGTTGCAGTAGGAAGATGAAAGAACAATAGAGGTAATATTGAAATATATATATATATAAGTGAAGGCTTCACTATACTACATTTGACTGTACAAATCATAGTTGCAGGACATTCCTTGTATGAGTTCAAAGTTGTTGCCGGCTTGTTTCGCCAGACTCATAGCACTTAAGCGATTGATTAGTTTTATTAGTTTTTTATGGAGTTCAGTGCACATAAAAGCATTTGTTTTCTTGAAAAAGATATCTATACTATCACGTTTTTCTAAAACTACGGTGAGTTTTTTGAGCCAATAATCAGCGTTGCTTAGTCTGGGAACACTGGTGAAATATGCAACATCACAAGGCTATTTTCAAACTTGAACAACAAATTCGGTTCCTTCATGTGACGCCTCCTATTCTATTGCAAAATATTCTACAAAGCCTACAATCGTCTAATTCTACTCGACTGCGTGTTTACAAAGTCTTGCATTTGACCCTCTCGCCGCCTATAACTAAGTGGGAAGACGATACCACCGGCATCTGGAAGTTTCTTGTTGTCTTATACAATTTGCCTCAGAAATGTTTTACAAATTTGACCTTGTACTGTTGGTAAATCATTCTCTTTTTCTCCCGTTTTGCGCATCCTATCACGTAGAGAGAACGGTTTACTGTGCATTATTGACATTGTTAGTAGGACTACCATTAATACTCCTCCTCGTGGAATCGCAAGAAAGCCGATCGATTGAAAGTTCAAAGTAAAATTTGGATAAAGAAGAAAAACAGAAAGATATCCAAGAGATGCCTGACACGTAACTTGTGAAGTTACCTAAAATTACGCCGACGTTTTCATTCCTTGATTGAAAAGCATATTTTCGTTTTATATGGCAAATATTCTCCTGATTCGGATGTTTCTTTTGAATAAAAAACTTGCCACAGCCTGTCCTTCGGTTGCAAGATTAAAAATAAGATTTTTCACCATTCTTTTCCTCTACGTTGAATGATGTTCGAATGTGCATTTGTTTAATAACCAATCGAACTATTTCCGATACTAATCAGCTGAAATTCAACAAATAACCACGTAATTTAGAGTAAAAATTACAGCTGCAAAATTAGCATTTGCACTTCAGTGTGCTATGGTATGTCCAGAGGTTTTAAAGCTAAACTGTCAGGTCCTCGAGGAAATGGGTGCTAGGCTTATCATGGCTCCTCATGGACATGTTGTATGTGGATTGTTGGTATGAATTGGCTGATTGAAAGTTGATCATTTTAAGTTTAGTGTCAAGTATAAGTAGTTAGATGCACGTTTACAATGTGTAAATCATTTGATCCCACTTTAAATAATGCAAGGTTCACGTTATAAAGTTTCATGACCTCTTGTTTGAAAATTGGTGGACATAGTCCATTTTGTGTGTGATTTTTAAAGCTTGCAAGTATATGAGTCTATCTTTGAGGAGATACATGGACCAGTAGCTGATGCATCGACAAGAACATTGATATAAGTTGACATGTAGGGATTGTAGATATACCTTTAATAAACCCTAGACCAATAGTGATAATTTTAATAGAATATTGAATTATTTGTAATTGATATGCATGTCCTCTTCTTGATTTTTGAGAGACACATATACACTATCCTTCACTATCCTTATCCTTCTCAAGATAGAAAACATATGAGAGATCAAAACATAAAACAAAGGGGTAATTATTATGGATCTGCACTTTCACATTTGTCTTAGTTCTTCTAAACAATAAGTAAAGTTTACATAACCATTTGAAAGATTAGAATGGCAATGATACCATTCTCCAATAATATCATATTTCCTAATTTTTTCTTTGTTGACTATACTTTCCTTTTGTGTAAAGGAGATTGATACTCTTTAGTGGGAGTCATTTTAAAAGAACTTTTATGTCGTATAGATTAATAGTATCAATTATAACACCAATGAACCAAAAATTAGCACAATTGTTCTTTCTCATTTAGGCTTCTAGGACTATTATTTTTTGTGTTTCTTTTGTTCAAAATTTTGTTAACTATGATTGTACTATACCTAGCCTTGTGTTTACTTGTAGTCATTTTGTATATTCATTGAACTTATTAAGTATAAGCGGAGGGAATTTGCACATTACCTTTGGATTCATACAATTTGGAGTAGATTCTTAGACCCATTTATGTCAAAGAGTGAAAGTTGTAGTCAATACTTTAGTTGTATAGTAAAAATGTTGGCTTTTTCTCAATAGTGGAAAGAAGACGAAGGCCACAAGGCATTATATGGTTAGCCATGCTTGATTTTAGCACATTTTTCTAGTCGCTTCAATTGATTTAATTTTTTTACCATATTAAATTTGATAGCCTCTAAGTAATTTTTCTTTGTAGGAAAGATATTTATATTGAAAATGCTAACTTAGGCTCTTTTTTTCTAGATAATGAAATACATCCAATTAGTTGGAAAAGGAAGAAAACATTGATGGATGAAATATATTCAGAAAAAGGAAGAGAGAAATGTCAATCTTCATAGAAGATTGCAAGGAATCAAGGAGACATGATGTTCCCCAAGCATATTTAATGTTTTTGATAGAGGAAAAAATAGGTTTTGAAGGGACTCGAAACCCTTTATAGTAAAAAACAAGGCTACAGATAGAACCACTAGCAACCAACCAAACACCAACCCCCAAACAAGACCCGTCAAGATTTACATTTAGAACTACTCTTGTGGGAATGAAGAGTCATATCAAAAGAAGGCCTAGAGAAATTTGCTTTCTTGCTCTTAACAGTAATCCAACCTTCTTCCACTTGTGTTGCCTTACTTTGCCAAGCCAGAACACTATTTTCCTGAAGATGAATGCCTGCAGCCACAGTCTCGGGGATTTCATCATTATTGTTTAGTGCAAGAAATGGCGAAACAAAGGAGCCACTAGAAATGATAGTCGGAGCGCAGACACCAGGAGTGGAATTCATAGACCCAATCTCACGATCTTTAGGGGTTTCAACATGATGTTTAGCTTCAACAACCCCACCAATTGAGACATCTGAAGGGGATACCTCACGAGCTTGTGATTCCAATGCAACCACCTCAGAAAAGCTCCTATGTTGATCAACTTTCTTCTCAACCGTATAATGCTGTTGAGAGGCACCTTTCCACCATGAAGTCGATGCATTTTTCTCAAATCCACATTGTGCAGTAGCGTGACCTGTTTTAAAACATCTTCTACAGTGGAAGGGAATCCCTTCATAGTCCAAGGATTGGACCCAAGAGCCCTTAGAAGTTTTAATTAAAATCTCAACATGCAACCCTTTTGAAACATCCATTTCAACCAAAATTCAGACAAAGGTGGAATGAAGTATGTCAGAAATAGCATCATCTACCAACAAAAAATCACCTCTAGGACATCACCCACTTCTTCCAAAAGGGGGTCAATCCATAAGTGGAGGGGAAGGTAAGGCAACCGAACCCAAATCAGGATCTTGCTAAAAGTTTCAGAAGCAAGGTTGAAATCAACATGCCAAGGCTTAATCATCAACAAAAAATTATTCTCCCAGCTAAAAAAATTGTCACATAGTATAATGTTTCTGTCCCGAGCATTGTCAAACTTAGCCACAAAAAACCCCTTAGCCATGGGGAAAATAAGAACTTTACCAAAGATAAGGGGTTTTCATTCGTTGGAAATCCAAGAGTGCAACTGAGGGAGGTTAGGCCAAAAGCCCTTAAGTCGACAAATCACTCCAGTCTCGGAAAGCTCAGAAACATTCTCCTCTATTTCCTCTTCTATCTCTGCCTTCAGAGCCATTGAAACTACATTGGAGATAGGGATGAACCCTCCTGTCATCATCCTCCTAGTCTGGAGCCGCGCAGCAGACCTGGCCTTAGCCACATGGTCGTTGCCCCTACTATGACCTCTGCCATACCTCGTTCTAGTGTCTTTCATAGTAGATACACCACCACCGTCATTTTGGGAGCCTTCCCTGCCACCAACGCCAGCGCCTACAACACCAAGCACCAAAGAAGGGATACCACGAGACGCCGCCAAAGTAGGGTTTCCATGGGACGCTGCCATAATAATCCTGGTTTCCACGGGACGCCACCATAATAATCCAAACATATTTAATGTTAAGCTATGTTGCACTATACATTTGAGCTTGATGTTGATATAATTTTGTGATGGTAGAAATGAGATCTTCTTTTATAATAAAATGAAATGTTCATAGTTTTTAATATGCTAAAGTATGGTCTATTAGTGCCTCACTAGACATGTATTCAAAAAATTATTATTGTTTAAGATACACATGATTTGTAATGATTTATAATCAATTATATTAATTGAAAATCTTAGACAAGTAGTGGTCATGAAAGTAGATCCAACTTATTATTTTGAAGAGAAGGTGCATCTTTACTAAATGTCACATTTTAGTTTTCTTTGTTTTGTCAATCTTTAAATTCGTGCATCATATATTACACGTATAGGAACCAAAGAGCGCCATATGAGTGTCATATTTAAGAGGCTATCCTTTTTAAAATGGTAGAAAAGATAATATATTTTCTCTTGAACCTACTTGTAATGACCCAACATCTTTGTTGAATAGACACATTTCAAATGCTACACCTAAAATATATTTTAAATTGCTTATTATTTGGAAGTAAAAGAAAATTTTATCTCCCAATTAATAGTCAACTTGATCATTGGTTAAATTTTTTCCATGATCACTACACTCATTTGATTGAGCCAACATAATAATGATAATAATATTGTCTTGAATACTTTATCTTGGCTAATTTATTTATTATTTTGTTAATGTATTAATTCTCTTAAATATTTGAGTTTTTTTAGAAAGATTCTCCATCCTCTTACTATGATATTCTAAATCTACTCACTAAAAATTAGATGATGTGGAATTAAAATCTTACATTTTTTGTACAACCCTTGTTAATGGCATGCACCAACCTATTCTTGCTATCATGGTAAAAGTTAATACATGAGGAGAAAGTTCAATGGACTACCCTTTTTTTGAGGAGCATAAACCTTATGAGTAAACTTGGTATGATAGCTCAAAAGGGGGGTTGGGTCAATTTCACTTACTTCTCAAGGAATGAGTGCTTTGTGGCAGACTATGATATTCATTTGTGGGGTTGAATGTGGAATAATAGGTGCATTTAGGTGTTATCTTATAGCTCATTAGAGCATTATAGCTATGATTCTAGTATTGATAAATTTTTCTACTAAGAGAATTTACTCTCATGCATGTGACACTTCTCTTGTTTTCCTTTTTCCATTTTTTTCTCAATTTTTCCTAAGAATGGGTACATTCTCTTGAATTTCATCTAAAATTGATTCAATCTAGTCTTCTTTGATCCTTGGTTACATTTGGTGTCAAAAGACAAAAGAGATATAGGAGACTCAAAGAAGAGTCATTTTGACATGTTTTCTTGCTTTGTTAAGTTGTGACATTTTCTTTGTGTTGATATATCAAATTTAACATCTGTTGAATGCCTCATGATGAAATTGAGAGATTCTTTCTCCTTATTTCACACTAAGAATGCTAAAGGTAGAAAATGATCTACTTCATTTTTCTAAGATAAAGTGTGAACTAATTATCTACTTACAATTAATTAGTTCTAAATGACTTTTTCCTACAACCTATGCTATGTTTTTGGAGTTTCCAATTTTGTAGAAAAGAGCTTTCAAATAATTTTATAATCTATAATTTGCAATATGTAAAATGAAATTTTAAATCCAACTCTACCTAAGAAGGTAATTTCTAAACTAACTAAGAATCAACAATGAAGTGTTACAATCCTTAGGAAAATTGAAGTGATCTAATAACTGAAACAAGTGAAACTTTAAATAAAAATACTTTTAAAATCAAAGAACCCATAAGAGGCTCTAAAGATTATTTATAAATATTGTGATTGAGATTCTTATAAGGTCCAAAATTTATTCATAGTTTTTTCTCCTCTTCCAATCTTAGGGTACTTTATTTGATTGAAATAGATGATATAAATTGGGATTTGATAAGAAATTTGCAAGCATAAGAAATAATTTCCACATAATTCTAAGAGAAAATATCAAAAAAAGTATTCAAAATCTAAAATGCAAATGAATAAACAAACATACCATTAAGAGGACACAAAATATACCTTGAAAAAACTCATGAAGGAAAAACGCAACCTCCAAAAGCATTTACACACTCAATGTATTATCTCAAGAAAAATGTGATGCACACATCCTTAGATTTTCTAGGTGCACCACAAATAAATATTAATTTATATTATTAAGAATCATGTGAGGTGAACAACACAGATTTTCCCAATAGTATTGATCTTGAAGGAAGGGAAAATACGCTTCCTATGCTATGTTGGTGAAGTTAGAGATTAGATGTGAGGATTCTAGATTGGGCTTTGCAAAGAGGTATGCAATTTTCTAAATGTGATCGAAGTTCCTAAAGGAATGGAAACACTTATTTTAGTAAAGATTTGTAGAGGTAACCTTACAATCCTTCTATCCTACAAAGATAATAGTTTCTTTAAAATTTCTCAAGGCTTATGTAATCAAGAAATATTTGTAATCCCTAGCCTTATGTGTGACTATTATAACTTTTTTTCTCGATGAGTTCCATTATTGCTAGTTTGACTAATCAAATTGATAAATTGTGCAACCTTGTTTTGGTTTATTGTGGATATTATCAATCACATTGGTGAATCTTGTGGGTTACTCTCTCTCTTCCTCTCTCTAAGTTCATCATGTTGAAAACATGTTTTCTATTGCTAGAAAATTAGATATTCATTTTATAAATTTTCTATATGGCAGATCACTAGCTCTTTTACCTCATTGCATGCTTTATACTCTAATGATATTGTTGAATTAAAAGACTATATCTTAGACCCTCTAACTCTTTGAAATTAGCTTAAATATTCAATGTGGTTTATTTTACATTATCAAATTTAGATTGATATTTATCTAACTTGGTCAAAGTTGAATGTGATCGTATGAGGTTGAAATTATATTTAAGAGACATTCTATAATGTGTGAATTTGGTTGAACATAAAGTAAGGAATTATTTTTGAAACAACGAAAAACATGTTGGGGTTCAAAACACATGGGGTTTTTATACTAAATTTGGAATGTTTCACCAAACTTACTATAAATATAAAGGGAAAAATGGAGTGTAATGAACCTACCTATTTTCTATTTCATTCAGGAAATGAGATCCTCCAAGATAGAATTAAATTTCAGCCCTTAGGTGAGTCGATTCTATGGAAGATCTAACAATTTCCTTTGCGTGTGGATGAGGTAACTATGACTGAAATGCACTCTTGGGAGACAAACTAAAAACAGTAAATAAACTAAAAAATGAAAGCTAAAAATTGGATCTTGTAGATTAAGCATAAAACTAAGAGAATCCACAAATTTCCTTCAAATTTGTGAAATCTAAATTATTATAAACATGTCATAAAAATGTTGCAAAGTGTCCTTCTGATAGAAACAGTAACAAAAATGACTGAATAGGGGTTTTGGGAGAAAGATTTAAAATACCAAATGCATTCATTTCTAGGACATGTGAAGGGTAGATTTTATAGATGAAACATAATACTAAAATAAATAGTAAAACTTCTCACAGAGATCCAGGAAGGGGAAATACTATGCACATGTCACAAAACACTATTTTTGGAAGCTATCTTGGGACTCGTTTTCCCATGGGTGAATGGGTCTTTGCAGGGATTTTCAAAATTGATTTCTAGGTCCTTTGATCCTATGTCTACACTTCCAGATCCTCTAGGTTTCACAGTCGAACAGTTGGAAATAAATTCGGGATTTGAGTTTCTGTATCTTGACAACAAATATGACAACAAATGCAACTTTACAATTTTGCACTTTTGAGATCTTCAACTTTTCTTCAACCTAGAATTCACAACACAAACAAAAGAGGGAAAAATTGTTTGTTTTTGGTGAATGGGGGTTTTCTTTGGTCAAACTCTGTTTTGGTATTTAAGCCAAGTGAAATGAAATAATGAAAGTATGAAAGGAATGATGAATGAACAATACAATGTTACAATTCAACAAACCCTTGAATAAACCTTGGAAAGACTGAAATCTTGCATGAGATAGCTTCAATGGATGTGGATCTTGATACTTGAATCTTGCTTTGAATCTTTGACTTGAATGCTTGGTTTAGATCTTGAAACCTATAGGGTAAATGCAAGAAGATGAGTCCACAAAACGTGGAAGTTTTTCCTTAGACAAAAACCCAAAATTGACTTCAAGAAAATGAGATCCCATTTTTAAACGACCCTTTTTAAAATAAACTGTTAAAAAACGGGATCCCGTTTCTTAAAAAAATGGGATCGGGATCCCCTTTTTTAAGAAACGGGATCCCATTTTTTACCCATTTTATAGTCTGTTTTAAAATGGATCCTATTTTTCAATGACCCATTTTTTTTTTTTTTGGTAACCTAGTGGTATCCCCACGACTTAGCCCAGCGAGCTCCACCACCCCTTGCCCTGGTCTTACTTTTTTGCCAGGTTTTGGGGGGCAGAGGAGGTGAGCTGAGGTCAACGACCCATTTTTTAATGACCGGTTTCATAATTTTTTTTTATATTTTTAAGAAACAAGATCTTGTTTTCAAAACGGGACGAGATCTAGTTTTCAAAATGAGATTCCGTTTCATTTAAGTATAAAAAAATATATTTTTATGAAACATGATCCCGTTTTAGAACAAGATCCCATTTTTTAAAATTTTAATTTTTGGTCAGCTTTTGCTTTGTTTTTCAGTTCGGGAAAAGGCTTGGGGACTCAAACCTAAGCTTTGGACCTTATTTGACCTACAACTTGAAGGTCATGTCATTGTCACAAGAAAATAGTGACTTTGGGCATATGTTTGAAGACTTTTTTTGCAGAATTTTTTGACAAAATTAGAACCCATTATAGATGAGACAGTGTAGATTCCAAATATGTAATTTTTTTTACAATTGGATTATTTTTCTATTTTTCAATTAATTTTTGATAAAATAGGTCCATAAACTTGAATTATCAAGGTTTAGTATTTTAATAAACTTTTTTTTATTGGTGTATTTTAATAAATTTTTATTAACATATTTTTTTGAAAAATAAATTGTACGAAAGCGTAATACAAAAAATTATTTTCAATAAAAAAAAATAAAAAATGATAAGTTTAGGTCATCTTATGCCTGACGTACACAATGATTTTTCAAAACACTAAATATGGCCAATAAAAAATTAACAAAAAAAAAACAAAAAAATATGGAAAGCGTGCTTCAGCGAGTTACAAATCTTTCCCCAAAAGGATTTTAAAAAAATATGATTATTTAGGTCAAAATATGGATGATGTACACATGCATGGTATGGTAAAAAAAAGTGACTTTTAAACAATGGTTTTTAGAAATGCCTATTGTAAATCAATTTGTATCATCTGGGTATTGAAATAAATTATTGTTGGCAAAATAAGGACAAACAACTGAGAGGGGGGGGGGGTTTAATCAATTTTCATAGAATATTAAAACGTTTCAAACCTTACTTTACTTAATCTTAGATCTGATGAATGAATAATAAATCATGAGCAATCAACACATTAGAAACACATAGAACATCAAGATTTTTACATGGAAACCTTATTAGGGGAAAAACCACGGTGGATGTTAGTCCACAATATTATACCCTGTTAAAAGTATAATGAGAAAATAATGGGAATGCACATGCATTCAGGCACACTGCCTAGAGCTCACTGCTCAACAATACAACAATATGGATTAGATCCACAAGATATGAACTGAAATAATAGCTTCTACACAAGCCTGATTACAGTTCCAATTAAGGACAAAAAAACCTTCTTCACTTCTTCTCACTCTACTATGCAATCAAATGATAGGAACACTATTCACACATCTGCACTTTCTCTAGCATACATTCGCTTTAATGCACACACTAACTTTGCTCAAACAATTGCTCTTATATATCCACAACATGAGATTTCACCAACAACTTAGTTGACTAGAAAATATAACTTGCATATTTTCAAAGTCGACCAAAACACAAATAAATTTGCAATGCGAATCCACCAAGGTAGGCCACAACATAGTGGAGACCCAAATTAACAACTCCAACACAAAAATATTTGAATTGATTCCACCTCGAAGATCCACAACATGCTACTACTATCATGTCAGCCAAGAACATGAAAAACTGAACATGAAATGTAATAAAAATTCTAGTAGATTTGGGAAGGGAAAATACTGTGCACCTATCACAAAACACAATTTTTGGAAGTTGTCTTAGGACTCATTCGCCCATGGGCGAATGGGTCTTTGCAGGGATTTTCAAAATTGATTTTTGGGTCCTCTTCTCCTATTTCTGCACTTCCAAATCCTCTGGGTTTCACAATCGAATAGTCATAAATAAATTCGAGATATGAGTTTTTGTATCTTGACAACAAATTAAGATGACAACAAATGCAACATTGCAATTTTGCACTTTTGAGATCTTCAACTTTTCTTCAACCTAGAATCTACAACACAAACACAAGAGGGAAAAATTGTTTGTTTTTGGTGAATGCGGTTTGCTTTGGTCAAACCTCATTTTGGTAATTAAATCTTGAAATTAAATAATGAAAGTATGAAAGGAATGATGAGTGAACAATACAATGTTGCAATTCAACAAACCCTTGAATAAACCTTGGAAATACTGAATTATTGCATGATATGGCTTCAATGGATGTGGATCTTGATACTTGAATCTTGCTTTGAATCTTTTGCTTGAATGCTTAGATTAGATTTTGAAACTTACATCGCAATGTTAGTTCCAAAAAGATGCATGATGTAAGAAGACTTTGCCATGATGATTGGATCTTGATTGTTGCAACAAATTCTTGATAAATATGCTTTTGAACACCTTTGAAAATAATATTTTCTCTTGCAAAAGTTTTCTCAAAAATCTCTAGTTGATTTGATAAAATAACCTTGTATTTAGACATTTATCCTTAATTTCCCAAAATTTAAATATTACAAGCTGACATTTAAAATTTGAATTTGGGATGATAAAAATACCACCAAAAGATGTTCTAAAAATGGGTTCCAAGGCTTAGGGAGGACCCATTCGCTCATGGGTGAATGGGTCCCAGGTCCCTATTCTTGGAACATACATTGCTCAAGGTGTTTAATTATGTGTTGGCATTAATTGTTGTTAGGTTTCCCCTTTGAAAAATGTAATTTATTAGGTTTGTAGATGTAAAATAGTGCTTATTAAGGCATAATTAAGTCCAATTTAAATAGGAGAGCCCAAACAAAGTGTGAAAATGTAAAGGAGTACATTTTTCAACACTATATTAAGGCATTATTAAGTCCATTTTAATTGAGGGGCCCAATCAAAGTGTGAAAATGTAAAGTACCATTTTCTACACTACAATTTTAAATCTAGATTTAGTCCAATGAATTAATGATGTATTTTATATCTTTTGATGAGGATATTACCCATGAGTGGGACTAGGATCTTCAAAAAATTTTAAATTACACAAGAGGATTGATAGCTAATCATATACACGTGTGAATAGAGGTAACACTAACTAAAATAACTTAGGTGAACCTCATGTGAGTAGAAGTGGTAACTTGGTATATGCATTTAATATCTTATTGAATGGTAATATTTAATAATAATAAAAAATGTTCAAATATAATTTAGGAAGAATAAATAATTGATAAATATAAATTTTATGATTTCATTCTTCTTGAAGGTGGATTCAAATTGTTTTAGTAAAAGGTGTAGGAATTATTTATATGAATTATCACCTATTAAAATGTGAAGTTGATCATAGTGAAATTAGTGAACAATGTGATTATTTATGATGCCTAATTATGCATATACATGAACATATGAATGTTGTGACTAATGCACGTGGAATAATTATCAATGGGGGAATGGGAGAAGAATCAAAACCCTAATTGAGATAATTCACTTATTGAAGTTTTAAGTTGTGACTTGGTGTCGTAGAAAGTTAAATGTTGTCGTTTTAACATTTCTAACTTATCTTTTTAGTCAAGTATGGTTTTTTTTTTTTTTGGTTTTTTAATTTGAAAATCATGTGTTAGGGTGTGTAAGTTGTATTAAGGATAAGAATTCCCTTGATTTTGTTAAATTTCACATGTATTCTTTATTAAGTTTAAGATAGGTCATAAAGTATCATTTTTTAAATTTTTTTTAACATTTTTAAAGTCCTAAGGTATGTCGAGATATGGGTTAGGTACATTTTGAAATTCTTATCTTAGCTTATAATTAATTTATGACCCCTTTCAATTTCCCTTGAGTGAATGTGACAAAATTTTGAATTCAAGAGGTCGAAAGGGTCATGTGTCATCATTCCATTTCATCCTCCAAGTTCTTGGTTGGGTTTAATTAGTTTTTCATGACTACCCATAAGTGAGGACACATGGAAGCTCATCTTGAGGAAGAGTGTCCAAGAAGTTGGCTCACATATGTGTGAGTAAGAGAATATAGATGTTCATGTGGATTGAATGTGAAGGGGATGAGTGCCACCTTCACGTTAAGAGATTCTAATATTGAAATTTTTATTTATCCTCATTTTGTGAATGTGGGAAGGTCTTCTTGGTTGATTTTCTCATCTATTCTTGTTTGATATTTTTCATTTTTATGTTTGATTTTTGAGGAAGGAAGGAGGATTCATCCCTACAATTCATGTAAAGAGATAGGTCATCTCAACTTTATTTTACCATTGTATTGATATTTTTTTAATACTCTTATTTTGTATAAAATTTCTTTGTTGAAAATGGTTTGTAAGAAAATGGTAGTTCATTTTATTTAGTGGGTTCTATTTTAGGATAAATGTGAACTCGGAGAGTTTAATTATGAGATTTCTTTTTTTAGTGTGTTACCCTTGGTTGTGTATGAGTTGTGTTCACTTGAATGTCTTGGGTTCTCAATGATTTCTCCTTGCTTGGAGGAAAACTAGAGTCTCTTAAGACTTTATGATGTCATATTGATAGGGTGGAGATTTTTTATCCTTTGAAAGACATGTCACCATTTGAGTGTTCTAACATTGTTCTTGGAAGTGACTAATGGATTATTCATTCCATTAAGTTTACTTGTATTGGAGATATTTGTTATAAAATAAAAGAGAGTATACAAAGTTATAGACCTTCATGTGAATAAGAGTGAAGTTGTATTATTTTGAATTTTAGTAAGAGAAAATGGATTCCTCTTTGTTAAGAAATTAGGCAATGAATGAAATAATTTTATTGTTGTTATTAGTTGATATAAAGGAGAATAAGATTTTTTTGGTTCCATTATGTACTTGTAGTACAATCTTAAAACTATCATGTAAAGATTTTCAAAGAGTGTTATTGTCTTCTATTTTGATGTTTCAACTCCTCTCAATTTAACTCCTCCCATTGGATTTACAAAAATAAATAAGAATTGATTCAAGTTGTTTACAAAATCTTCACTTGTCAAATTAAAAATAAAAAGGAAGAAAAATTATGTGTGTGTACATATCTAAATCAATCATTTATACAATTATATGTGTGTGTGTGTATATTCTTGAGAAAACTATTAACTTATAAATCTTCACAAGACATAAATTATTGATATATATATATGTACATGTAAATATATATATATCAATAATTTATGTCTTGTGAAGATTTATAAGTTAATAGTTTTCTCAAGAATATGTATTCTCACATTTGAATATATTTATCAATTTTAAGTTAAAATAAATGTTACCACTCTTGCAAATGCATTTTCATTCTTATATTTTACCTAGGTGTGTGTGTGTATATATTTATTTTTTATGTGAAAATAAACATGTTTTAAAACAAAAAAAATGTGCATAGTGAATTATAATTAAATAGATATAATTGGGCATGCATACATACATACATATACATACACACATACATATATATACATATACATACACATACACATATAATGGTGGTGGTGCCTACCCATGGGGTGCTTGGCTTCCATGGTGGTTGTAGTCCCTTGCAAGTTGTAATATACAAAGAGTTCTATAGGCCCCAAGGGAGGTCAAAGGCCCCCAAAAGGGCCAAAGCCACCATGAAAGAATAGGCCACCTGAATTTAAAACTAAAATAAAATAAATAAAACAAATTTAATATAGTCCACAATCAATTTTGTCCCTTACATTTCTGCATGTACATAAATATAAGTATTTATGTATGTATGCATGTATATATACATGTACATATATATACATATACATATATGTATACATATATATACATATGTGTGTGTGTGTATGTGCGTGTGCGTGTGCATATATATATATGTATACTTATATACATACACATATGTACACATTCACATTCACATGCACACACATATGTATGTATGTATGTATATACATATAGACACACACACACACATGTTTCGATAATGAAAATCAACAATCTAAAATTAATTAGATGCTTTTGTAAATATAAAATATATATGGGTCACTGCAGGATCATGGGGGTCCAAACTAGGCCCCTAAGTGGCAATGAAATTTTAAAAAAATAGAGTTACACAACTTGACATAAAAAAATGAATATTTAGGATATTAACATAATTTAAAAAATATGTAAAAACTGAAGCACAGGATGAAAACTCAATTTGCGTGAAGCGTATGGAGGAATAATGCTAGTTCATGTTTTTTTCCAGGTTAATAATTTTTTAAGTCTGCTGAAAATGAATATTGACACAATTATCTCATTTTTGTAGAGGCTTGACATGCATATACATGAAAATTATGCCTCACTATTGAATCAATTATGTATCAGACATTTCAATAGGGTAAAATCTAGGTTGATGGCACTATAGCTAGTTAGATTTTTTTAAAATTTATTATGGGTCCCCACTTCAGAATGAATTTGAAATATTATGCGGGACAATTTTGTAATTTTTTGGAATTTGGGCTATATATTTTGTATCGATTTGGGCTATAACCAGAGGTTTTCTTCTTGGTTCTTTCTTGTCGGTATGCCCTCTGAACCAACATTATGTATAAATTATTATATATATATTAATATAATACAATGGCTTGTCACTTTTGCTTAAAAAAAAATATGTAAAAACATAATTTGTAGTAAGTTGAATGTAGTTTTTAAGCTACTAGTCATTTTTTAGAAAAAAGTAAATCTATTTGGTGAAAATTTGAAATTTCAATATAGTAGTACTAAATTTTCAAGAAAAAAATAAAAAGCATGGGTTATTTTGGCCACCCTAATGGGGAGAAAAAATAAACATTTTATTCTAAACCTTTCAATATAAGTAGAGGACACATTCTCGGATGTGACACATATTTCTTGTTATTTATTTGCAAGTAAATATTTAATTATGAATTTTATAGTAGGAATTTTTAAAAATATTAAAAAATCATTTATCCGACCACCCTAACTTGGTCAAAAAATTATGATTTTTTTTTTAAATTATAGTTTGTGAAGCATAGTGTGTGACACATCTTTCAGATTCAAAAAATGTTTAACCGTTTAAAAGTTATAGATATTTTTCAATCAACCTATCAATCAGAACTTTACACATAATGCATGTAGAAAATAAATAATGATTACTTATTAAATTCAAAATAAAGCATATCGTATATCAGTAGAATGTTGTCAATTTGTTGAACAAACCCTTTTGTTTCATCAAAATCAGATGAAAAAAAGTTGTCAGCACGAAGGGTGAAGTTTGAAAAACTCGTGCAACCCCTATAGACATGTTGGGGATGTTGACTTTTTAGCTTGGCAGTCCCCAAGCCAAACACCAAAGCAATATCGAAGCAAAATGGATATCCGCTTATATCAGATATCCAATATAAAATGGATATCTATTATCTACATAACAAATATTTGTTTATTAACTATTATGATATTAATATTATTATAAATATTTATATATATTTTATATTATACTATATAATATATTATTATATATACATATGATATATGTAATATAATAATATAATATGTAATATTAATATATTATATATAATATGGGTGATCCCACAATAGTGGTTTACACTTTTTGGCCAAACTTGACATTGAACTGAATTTTTTTAACTAAATATTCACTTTCGGTCACCTATAGCTGCTAAACCACGAGGAATTTGAAGATGATACAAAATAGTGATTTGTGACATTTTGTTTGTAGATTCTAAATATATATTTTTAAATTTTTTTGGAATAATATTGCATTTCTTTTTCCATCTCCTTCAAAAACTAGTTTTTAATAGTAAACACCATTTTTAAAGAGTGATGTTCACCACAAATAATATAACTTTTTTTCTATGAACGATAGAATTCTAATTTTTTCGAATTTACATTTTTAACTACGATATATAGCATGTTCATTTTTTTTCATAATGTTTTAATGGAATTTTTTTCCTTAATTCAAGTTTCGAAGTCAAACCAATTGAAATTTAGACATAGGTAGACCATATACAACATAACTTTTTTTGTATGTATCAAAATTCAATTTATTTTTTATGGATCAAGGACATCAATACCTAGCACAAACATATTTTTTCAGAATTTTTTTTGGTAATCTACTATTTTTCCACATGTGTAGAACAGAGAGCTTGATTTTTGGTGAAAAACCTACATTCATAAGAAATAAAAAATAAACATAATAATCAAATTAAATATATTTAAAATTATACTTTTTGGAAAGCTTATAATAAGGAATACATACTTACAAAAACTAAATTTTAAATGAATTCATTTGATCCCCCAAAAGGTAAATCAAAAGTGATTTTTTATCAGCATTTTGATAGGTGTAAATGAGACTTTGTTATAGGTATGGTTTAAAACTAGCGGGATTCTATCCAAGGGGGTTTGATCTAAGGTGGTTTGATCTAACCCTCTTTAATTGGAATCCTTTAAATGGAAATTTTCAAGGATTAAATCATTATATTTTATAAAAATATGTGATTTCAACAAAAATTAGGATGTCCCAAAAAGTGTAAACCACTATTGTGGGATCACCCATATGTATAATATTATATTATTTATGTGCAAAATGAAATGGGTTCCTGTGTTATCAATAATGAATATCTGTTATGTATGCATAATGGATATCTGTTATTTGGAGCCTGAAACAAACCCACAATATCATAGAAACATAGGGTTCCTCTACTGTGCAAAACGAATATCCACTTTTTAAAAATGGATATCCATTTTTTAGAAACAAATATTTGTTTCTAAGAAACTCAAGAAATATATTGAAGATTTTCCCTATGCACTAAGAGGGAGAGAGAGAGAGTGTGAGATAGGGGTTGGAGAGAGAGAGAGTTATCTAGGTAGGGTGGGAGGGAGAAACCAAAGAGAGAGACCTAAGAGAGAGTCTTGCGAGGGAGAGACATGAGAGAGAGGAAGGGAGAGAGTGGGAGTGGGAGTGGGAGAGAGATAGAGAGAATTATCTAGGTAGGGATGGAGGGAGAAACTATAAAAATCTGTCCCACAACCTAGATGATGATGCAACACTGCAGAAGCACAACTAATTTTTTTTCTTAAAAAGAGTAACGATAACAAGTAAAGTAATCTACTCTAGAACACATACATCCTCTAGGCCATGCAACTTGTCAACATGTAAACTCCAAAACTTACAAAATTAATCTAACCATAGCATATGAAAATAACTGATGATAAACAACATACATCAAGCATTAACCCATTGCAAAATAAATTAAATATGGAAATGTAATGAACATATTTCCATAGATACAACACCATATAATACAATATATACCTTTAAGTCCCATAATGAATAGATCATACATAATGTTGTAATTACAACACAAGGATCCTCCTCGATTACAAATGAGGAATACAAATGCATAGTGTCCCACTATTACAATGAACATAAGAGAAGTACAAGTCCATAGTAACACATGAGCTCCTCGAACTATCAAGATCTTGCCATCACGAACAAGAAGAGAAAGCCCAACAGTGTAAGGTGCACGCCACCTAGCTCCATGTGGTACCCATAGGCCCAACCCTTGTGCTAGGAGATAGTAAAAGGTAACCAAGACAAACCTGCTACCTCTAGACATAGACAATATACAAAATAACATTGTACCAGTAAACACATAATAACATTGTACCAGTAAACAAAAAACATAAGGTTACATTACTTCCAAAACTACTAAATCAAGAAAAACCACTATATAATACAAACCGATTGTTGTCATAGGAGGAGTTTCATCACAAAGGTTGCATTGGTTATCCAAAGGAGATCTTCTTAGGTCTTGGCCCCACTCTTGGGTTATCCTGGTAACCTCTCATGAACTTGGTCCCACATGCACACCAGTACGGAATCAATTATCTTTCGAGAAGACAAGATAATGATCTTGCCATTCCAGGCCTTCCCAACTCATCTTAAGTCTCACACAAGCCCTTGAGCCAATGAGCGAGGTTAAATTATCTGGTTAAATGTATTAAGCTACTCTTTCCCCTACTATAGGTTATTTAATTTCCACTTGATTAAACTGACTTTCACACAAGTTGTTCTGGGACCACTTTGTGTCTCGGCCCCCGTTGAAAGCCACTCCCCTATTGACAACACAATAACTTATTCTATAACCCAAGGGTAGATAATGCACAAAATTGATAATAACATAACACAAGAGATAACACATCCCTACAGATGTCCAATACTGAATCCAACTACGTGAACTACCCAAGGAAATCTCAAAGGGTGAACAAAAGATACAACCCTTTCACAATTTTACAATCTCTGGAAGACTTACATTTTCTCGACAACAAATATCCCCCACAATTCACAATTACAAAAGAATACACAATTACAATAAACCACTCAAGTAATTAAATAAATGACCATTAGGATTTCCTAAATCCAATAAATCAACAAGGAATTAAACCAATTGTTTAACTTCCAATTTGACAATTATTCATAATATTCAACTCAAATTGCCCACAAACGTGAACAAAAAAGAACATAGCTTAAAACAATTCAAGCACTTAAATAATCTAATATTCGGATTTCCTAAATCCAAATTGAATCAATATCTCATCACATGCAATTATTCAAAGTAAATATAATTCCATTTGCAATAATAAGGAAATAAAATAAAATTATTTATTTAACTTCAATTCCATAGTTTCATATAATAATAAAATCAATTTCTTTATTACAATCATTGCATTATAAAATCCTCTACATGTACATTAAATGTTTTAATAACACAATATCTATTTAAATATAAATAAACTTTCTCTCTTAAGTCATTTTATTTTAAGATATACTAGCCTATGCATTTGCATGCTTATATTAAAATATATACTTCCGTTTACAAACCATAAAGAAATTAAAACTAGTTGTTAACTCAAATTTCACAATCACATATAAATAAAAATCTCATTCTTTCTAATAAAATCATTTTATTATAAAACACCTACTTGTGCATTGTATGCACTAATTAACAACATAATATTCTTTTAAATAAATATCCCTTTTAAATAAATATATATATTTTCTAATTACATAATCCAATTATTCTTTTCCAATGTTCATCTTAAAATAATTGCCTAACAAATTAACCATTTTAAATAAATAAATATATATATATATATATATTTATTATTTAAAAAATAAAAATAAAATTTCTAAAATATATAAATATACATATATATAATATATAAAATATATATATATAACATATATATATGTATATAACATATATATATATTAAATATTAAAACCATATAATAAACAAATCCGAATCGCATAAGAATTAAGGGGGATAGATGAAGGTTTAAGTTGGGCGTAGGTTGTGTCCACACACAACCGTACCTCCCATTGGAGTTGTGGACTATGTGGGCAGCCTGAGCGCTACCTGTGAAGGCAACACCAGCTACCTCCACAGCCTGCCTTCCCTCGTGGGGACGGTTGCGGGTTAACCCCTGCCCCCCCCGCCCCCCACACACAACATTAATAATTAACAAAAAATTAAATAAAGATCTTGTGATTTTCCCATAATCGCTGCACGAAATTTAATTCTATTTTTTTTTATATATAAAAATTTCATTAAAAATTCCATAGGTATGTTTAAAAATATAAATCTACAAGAAACTAAAACAATTACATATATATATATATATACATTTATATATAAGTATATATATATGCACAACTAAATTAAAACACTAGTCCATATGGGAAAATTTGGAACAAAGCTTTCTACAGAAGAATATTTTCAATTTTCACAGAAGAAGTTTTCTACAGGAATTATGTAGAAAGATTTTATAGAGGTTTCCTAAATTTTGATTTAAATTCAATAGAGGTTTTATAATTCCACTATAATTTTCTTTTGTATCAATCTATTTCAAATACTCAATTTAAACAGAGGATCTAAATTATTTTCTACAGAGGTTATAACAATCACGACAATTTCTTTAAAAAACAAAATCTTCTAAAATAAAAGAAATCCTCTTCTACACTTTTCCAATTTGCAATACAATAATAATTAAATCTCTTTTGAATTAAAATTCACAAAATCATAAAGAACCTATTCCAGAAGATCTGTCGATTCAAAGATTGATGTCGAGCTTCCCTTTAATCTTCAATTGCAAAAGCTTCCTCACAAAATAATCCAGAATCAAGAATACAATAAAATTAGATTCCTAAAATTATCAGAGAGCTTCTAGGATTAACAATTTCCTCAAACTTCAAAACAATTCTACCATTTCCAAAAACCTCGCTCTTTCTTTCTCGTGAAAACAACTTCCTCTTTTTTCTCACAATTTCAATCAATCTCTCCGAAAATCAATTTTAAGACAAATAGAAAACAAAACCTTCTAACTTTCAGTTAACACAACCAATATCTTTTCTTTAACAACCAAGATATTTCTAAGATCTTTTCCCAATACATGCATTTGAAATTAAAAATAATTTATTTAATTCAAATCACATTTAAATCACTTATTTATTTTAGTTCACATTTAATCTAATAATAAAAATTACTTTATAATAAATTAAATTAAATTAATTAATTAATTTATTATAAAGTCTCCATATTAATAATACAAATTAATTAAATACTTATTCACAACATATAATTTAATCCTCACAATAAAACATGCACAAAAAATAAAATAACAATAAAACATAGATAAAGAATACAACCAATACACAGACTAACGACACACTATACTAGGGTAGAGGTTTGACTAGGTTAACCTGTTACTATCTCCCAATCAACATTACTGTTGAGTAGTGGACTTGCTCAGATGTGTGAAACTAGGTGAAGTCGTTGTCCTGTACCTACAAACCTACAAAAAAAGCAAATGTCGTACATGTAACCAGATAATAAATTATACACACCATAAAGAGAGAATCACAGAAATCACAGGGCACTGGCAAGCACACAATGTAATACCATCCCCTTCACCAATACAATCACATCAAGACCGAGGAAATTAAAACATCAATAATCAATAAATGAGCATACATTAATATTAACTCAACTAACAACTATGCCAATCTGAAAGTATGCTATAAACAAATAATCAGTCACAACATCAACTCATCAAAATATCACCATGTTTGAGTAACATCCAATAGTGTCATAAATTTTATCAAACAGTAACATAAATTCAAGATAAACAACCTCATAAAGTCTTGTTGAGATCCAAGAAGTTGTCCAGACAAGACAAACAAAGGGGCATTACATCCTCCCCCCCTAAGATTTGACTTACTCCTAGAAGTTGCAAGATTAGGTAAACATACAAGTTACAAACCACATCATAAGGAAATAGCTACTCAACAACATAACAATCATAATCATGAACCAAGGGATACACGTAATCAAAATTATCCAACACAATACTAATTCCATAAATCCAACATATCATAAACATCAATACATAATGTCACGTTCATCAAGATCAAATGAAATGTCATCTAACACCATCTAGAATGGTGAAACAACCAACTATAAGGTCTCAAAGTGTAAAACATAATATAATAAGTATCAAAGTTTCATAATCATAAAATAGAATAAAGTATCAAACCAACTAAGCAATAGAGAAGGTTCAACAACCCTCTAACAATTATCGAGATACTCACTACCCGAAAGAGGACACTCCTCTGGTTCCTCATTAGAATCCACTACCACAATAATGGAAGTAGAAGACTGAGCACGGAGGATTTCCTTCTCTTCGTTGGACAGTAGGGGAGAGTTAGGTCTGCACCCTAATGGCCACTCTCAGAATGCGAAGGGCTTCTTCCCTTTTTCAAACTTGAACCATGCAAGGGCTTGAGCTAGGGTCTCGTCATCTGAAATGCAAGGTGGGGCTACTGATGTAGAATTTTCTTTAATAACCACCCCTTTTTTATAAGTCTTTCATGCCTTTCCTTTCTTCTTTACAGACTTTGACCCTCCCATCCTTGCACACAAACAGGGGTAAACATTAGACTCAATTTTTTTTTTTAAATCAAACTAATCCACACTACACCAATGTCCATGATGCATTCCCCAGTAGGAAGGATATCGGTGCATTGTGCACTACATCGAGGGTCCTATCCTTCCACTTGTTTTTGCTCCATTGGACCAACAATGCCTAAAGACAATTTCCAAGAGACAAGCAAGAACAACACAAAAGGAATAACATAGAATAAAGAGTACAACATCTAGGTCAATGTAATGGGCTCATAGTGCCCAATATATGATACTTACACAACTAACAACCTAGTGGGTCCAACATTTTCCCAGAGCACCCAGTGTTTAAACCTAGGCTCTGATACCAAGTGTAAAACCTTGTCCCGCAACCTAGAGGATGATGCAACACTATGGAAGCACAACTAATTTTTTTTCTTAGAAAGAGTAACAATAACAAGTAAAGTAATCTACTCTAACACATACATCCTCTAGGCCATGCAAAGCGCCAACATGTAAACTCCAAAACTTACAAAATTAATCTAACCATAGCATATGAAATTAACTGATGATAAACAACATACATCAAGCATTAACCCATTGCAAAATAAATTAAACATGGAAATGTAATGAACATGTTTCCATAGATACAACACCATACAAAACAATATATACCATTTAGTCCCATAATGAATAGATCATACATAATGTTACAATTACAACACATAGATCCTCCTCGATTACAAATGAGGAATACAAATACATAGTGTCCCACTGTTACAATGAACATAAGAGAAGTACAAGTCCATAGTAACACACAAGCTCCTCGAACTAGAAGATCCTGCCATCACGAACATGAAGAGAAAGCCCAATAATGTAAGGTGCATGCCACCCAACCATATGGTACCTGTAGGCCCAACCCCTGTGCTAGGAGATAGTAAAAGGTAACCAAGACAAACCTACTACCTCTAGACATAGGAAATTTACAAAACAATACTGTACCAGTAAACACATAACAACACTGCATAGGTAAACAAAAAACATAAGGTTACATTGCACTTCTAGAACAACTGAATCAAGAGCAACCACTGTAGAATACAAACTGATTGTTGTCATAGGAGTGTCATCACAAAGGTTCCATTGGTTATCCAAAGGATATCTTCCTAGGTCCCAACCCCCCTCTTGGGTTAACCTAGTAACCTCTCACGAACCTAGCCCCACATGCACACCAGTGCATAATCGATTATATTTCAAGAAGACAAGAGAATGATCTTGCCATTTCAGGCCTTCCCGACTCATCTCAAGTCTCACACAAGCCCTTGAGCCAATGAGCGAGGCTAAATTATTTGGTTAAATTTATTAAGCTACTCTTTCCCCTAATATAGGTTATTTAATTTCCACTTGATTAAACTGACTTTCACATGAGTTGTCCTAGGACCACTTTGTGTCCTGACCCCTATTGAGAGCCACTCCCCTATCGAAAACACAATAACTTATTCTATAACCCAAGGGTAGGTAGTGCAAAAAACTGATAATAACATAACACAAGAGATAACACATCCATATCGATGTCCAATATTGAATCCAACTACGTGCACTACCCAAGGAAATCTCAAAAGGTGAATAAAAGATACAACAACCTTTTCACAATTTTCCAATCTCTGGAAGACTTACATTCTCTTGACAACAAATATCCCCCACAATTCACAATTATAGAAGAATACACAATTACAATAAGCCACTCAAGTAATTAAATAAACGACCATTAGGATTTCCTAAATCCAATAAATCAACAACGAATTAAACCAATTGTTTAACTTCCAGTTTGACAATTACTCATAATATTCAACTCAAATTGCTTGCAAACATGAACAGAAAAGAGCACAGCTTAAAACAATTCAGGCACTTAAATAATCTAATATTCGAATTTCCTAAATCCAAATTGAATCAATATCTCATCACATGCAATTATTCAAAGTAAATATAATTCCATTTGCAATAATAAGGAAATAAAATTAAATTATTTATTTAACTTCAATTCCACAGTTTCATATAATAATAAAATCAATTTCTTTATTACAATCATTGCATTATAAAATCCTCTACCTGTACATTAAACGTTTTAATAATACAAAATCTATTTAAATATAAATAAGCTTTCTCTCTTAGGTCATTTTATTTTAAGATATACTAGCCCATGCATTTGCATGCTTATATTAAATATATACTTCTGTTTACAAACCATAAAGAAATTAAAACTAGTTGTTAACTCAAATTTCACAAACACATATAAATAAAAATCTCAATCTTTCTAATAAAATCATTTTATTATAAAACACCTACTTGTGCATTGCATACACTAATTAACAACATAGTATTCTTTTAAATAAACATCCATTTTAAATAAATAAATAAATATATTTTCTAATTACATAATCCAATTATTCTTTTCCAATGTTCATCTTAAAATAATTACCTAACAAATTAACCATTTTAAATAAATATATTTAAATATATATTTATTTATTATTTAAAAATAAAAATACAATTTCCAAAATATATATATATATATAATAAATAAAATATATATTATATATATATTATATATTAAAACCATATAATAAATAAATCTGAATCACATAAGAATTAATGGGGATGAACAAAGGTTTAAGTTGGGCGTAGGTTGTGTCCACACACAACTGTACCTCCCATTGGGGTTGCAGACTGTGTGGGTGGCTTGAGCACTGCCTCCACAACTTGCCTTCCCCCGTGGGGATGGCTGTGGGGTAACCCTTTGGCTCCTCCCCCCCCACCCCAACATTAATACTTAACAAAAATTTAAATAAAAATCCTGTGATTTTCCCATAATCGTTGCACGAAATTTAATTCCATTTTTTTTTATAAATAAAAATTTCATCAAAAATTCCATAGGTATGTTTGAAAATATAAACCTACAGCAAACTAAAACAATTACATGCATAAGAGAATATATATATATATATATATATATGTATGTATGTATGTATGTATGTATGTATGTATGTATGTATGTATGTATGTATATATATATATGTGTGTGTGTATGTATATATATATGTATATATATATATATATATATGTATATATGTATATATATATATGCACAATTAAATTAAAACACTAGTCCAGATGGGCAATTTTGGAACAAAGCTTTCTACAGAAGAATATTTTCAATTTTCACATAAATTTTCTACAGGAATTATGTAGAAAGATTTTATAGAGGTTTCCTAAATTTTGATTTAAATTCAACAGAGGTTCCATAATTCCACTATAATTTCCTTTTGTATCAATCTATTTCAAATACTCAATTTAAACAGAGGATCTAAATTATTTTCTATAGAGGCTGTAGCAATCACGACAATTCCTTTAAAAAACAAAAGCTTCTAAAATAAAAGAAATCCTCTTCTACACTTTTCCAATTTGCAATACAATAATAATTAAATATCTCTTTCAAATTAAAATTCAAAAAAACCATAAATCTAACCTGTTCCAAAAGATCTGTTGATTTGAAGATTGATGCCGAGCTTCCCTTTAATCTTCAATTGCCAAAGCTTCCTCAAAAAATAATCTAGAACCAAAAATACAATAAAACTAGATTCCTAAAATTATAAGAGAGCTTCTAAGATTAACGATTTCCTCAAAATTCAAAACAATTCTACCATTTCCAAAAACCTCTCTCTTTCTTTCACCTGAAAAACAACTTCCTCTTTTTTCTCACAATTGCAATCAATCTTTCCGGATATCAATTTTAAGACAAATAGAAAACAAAACCTTCTAACTTCTAGTTAACACAACAAATATATTTTCTTTAACAACCAAGATCTTTCTAAGATCTTTTCCCAATACATGCATTTGAAATTAAAAATAATTTATTTAATTCAAATCACATTTAAATCACTTATTTATTTTAATTCACATTAGTAATTAAAATTAATTTATAATAACTAAAATTAAATTAATTAATTAATTGATTATAAAGTCTCCATATTAATAATACAAATTAATTAAATACTTAATCACAACATATAATTGAATTCTCACAATAAAACTTGCACAACAAATAAAATAACAGTACAACATGGATAAAGAATACGACCAATACACGGATTGATGACACACTATACTAGGGTAAAGGTTTGACTAGGTTAACCCGTTACTATCTCCCAATCAACATTATTATTGAGTAGTGGACACACTTAGACCTATGGAACTAGGTGAAATCGTTGTCCTGTACATGCAAGCCTACAAACAAAGCAAATGTCGTACATGTAACCAGATAATAAACTATACATACCGTGAAGAGAGAATCATGAAAATCATAGGGCACTTGCAAGTGAGTGATGCAGTACCGTTCCCTTCACCAATATAGTCACATCAAGACTGACGAAATTAAAACATCAATAATCAATAAATGAGCATACATCAATATTAACTCAAATAACAACTACATGCCAATTTGAAAGCATGTTATAAACAAATAATCAGTCACAACATCAACTCATCAAAATATCACCATGTCTGAGTAACATCCATCCGTGTCATAAATTTTATCAAACAGTAACATAAAGTCAAGATAAACAACCTCATAAAGTATAGTTGAAATCCAAGAAGCTGTCTAGACAAGGCAAATGGAGGGGCATTACAGAAACCAAAGAGAGATAGAGACCTGCAAGGGAGAGAGAGAGGGTGGGAGGGATAGAGGGTAGGAGGGAGAGACGTGAGAGAGAGGAGGCTGGGAGGGATAAAGGGATGGAGGAGAGAGAGAGACCAGAGAGGGGTTTGGAGTGAGATTTTTCTAGGTAGGATGGGAGGGATAGACTAGAGAGAGAGAGTAGAAATAAATTAAATATACAAAAATGGAGGCATATGTATCAATTGTAAGTTGTAGGAAAGAAATTAAATATAAATGTGAGAATACAATAGAAATAAAATGAGTAATATATAAAAAAGAGTTTCTTCATGTCTATATGGAACCTCTCATGTCTCTCTCAAATCTATAAACAAAACAAAAAAGAGAGGAGAAAATGTAAAAGAGATTTGTTCCAATGGAATTTACTTTAGGTTTTATGGTTTGCCTTAGTTACCCTAGGATCCTAGACCTAAGAATAAGTCTCATCCAATGGCTAAGATTCAATGCACAATCCATTGAAAGCCCTAAATTACTAATCATAAATCACTTAGAACTAATCCTAAACTATGATAATCATAAGTTACTTAGAACTAATCCTAAAATAATAGCTATTTAGATCATGGTGGGGGACCATTACAATTCATTATTAAAACACTTTATGCTCCTTTAAAATTATTTATGTGAAAAATTTGATTTAAAATTATCCTTTTAAAGAAAGAGGACTTTCATAAGGTTATACCTATCCTCAAATTTCATGCAAATCAACTAAATCATGTTAATTTTAAGGGAAACTCTATTAATAATCCATATGGTTTAATAGATCGAACATTTAATTAATGTGAAATTTGTAGGGTATAAATTTCTATATATTAGAGGCTTGATTTATGTTGGTAAATAATTATATAATTTTGTTTTTATTCCAAATTGGGCTAGTTTGGTCCTAAATATTTAGCCTCTTGTCCCTAGGGCCTGCTCCCACTTGTATAGGCTTTTAAAGTAATCTTAGATAATTTTATGACTCATGTTATGTATTGAGTTGTCTTGTTGCATTTGTTCACATTTGACTAGTGTCTTTCACTTGCTTCATGTCCACACTAAGTCATGAGAGTGACAAAATGTAGGACTAGCAATTGCACCTTTGTGCAATGGGTACGCCGAAGAGGTGTGGAATCTCATTTAGAGAAAAAAATTGTAGATTTTTTCATAAATTTGTGTAGTACATGAGGTCAATTGGTAGACCATTTAAAAAAATGATGTTGTTTGTGTAACAAACATCTCAATGTAGAAACAAAAAAATTAAAAAAAAACCTCTAAATTGGTATGATAATCAACTTCCATTACCAACAAGCTCATATTATGTTTAGAATAGGGAGAAATAGAGAGAGGGAGTGATAAAGGGAAGAAGAGAGAGAGAGGGGGGGGTAAGGAGATAAAGATAGGGATAAAGACAAAGAGGAAGATAGATATAGAGATGAAGATGGAGATGTTACCTAATGATCACCTTGAATTCTTGTTCCTTGTTATTTGGTTATCCATCCTTCCCATTGCTTCTTTTTAAGGTCATATTTACATCCTAATCCTTCATTTTCCTCTTCTTGATAATGAATCATCGAGTGTTATATAGAGATAAAGAGATAGATAGATAGGGGTAGAGAAAGATATGGATAGAAAGAGATGGAGAGAGGAGGGAGAGGGAGATATAGAGTGAGAAGTAGAGAGATACACATATAGAGTAGGAGAGATGGATTGAATAAGAGATATGGGGAGAGGGAGGGAGGGGTAGATAACTCAATAGGTAAAGAGAGGGAGTGATATAGATAGAGTGAGATGTAGAAATATAGAGAGGGAAAGGGAGACAAATAGAGATGTAGAGGGAGATATAATGGTTGAGAGAGATAGAAAGATAGAGATAGAGGGGGAAATAAAGATAGAGAGAGAGAGAGATATAGGGGTAGGGAGAGCTAGATAGATAATGAGATAGAGATAGAGGGAGAGATAGAAGAGAAATATGGAGAGATAGAGATAAGAGGCAAAGAGATATAGGTATAGATGTCTAGGAAGAGGGAGAGGGAAAGAGAGAGATGGATAGAGATGGATGGATAGAGAGAAAGAGACATGTCCAAAAATAGATTGAGAGAGAGAGAGAGAGAGAGAGAGAGAGAGAGAGAGAGAGAGAGAGAGAGAGAGAGAGATGGGAAGAGAAAGGGAGATAGGTAGAGATAGGAGATAGATAAGGGGACAAAGAGGGAGTGAGGGAGAAATAAATAAGGGAGATAGAGAGAGGGGGAGAGAAATAAAGATAGCAATAAATGAGAAGAGAAAGAGAGATATAAAGATATATGGGAAGAGAAAGGGAGAGAGGTAAAGATAGAGAGATAGATAGGGGGATAGGGAAGGAGTGATGGAGGATGAGTTGGGGAGAGATAGAGAGAGGGAGGGAGAGAAAAGGAGAGAGATAGAGAAAAGAGGGGGGAGAGGGGGAGAGAAATAGGGGAAGATAGAGAGGATAGAGAAGTAGAGAGATATAGAAAGAGGGATGAATAGGCAGAGATAGAGAGAGAGGGGGAGATGGAAGGAGAGAGGAAGAGGGTACATGAACATATGTTCCCTTGTTTGATATAGGCTTGCATTAAAAAACTATCATTTGAAATATAAAGTATTACTCTCAATGAGTTCTCAAATAGGTCTTGTGTGATACCATCCAAAGCATTCAAAGAATCAATCTCCAATTTGCTATCTAATTCATCATTAAATATCTCCCTGAGCTCTTTTTTCTTATCCAAGATATAAACACATGCATGCCCATGAATTGAGTTGTTGTATTTATCTATTTGTACAATTTGAGTGAAGAAGAAGAGAGTAGATGCATACTAACTTTCAAATTGGGATCCAAGGGTATTCTATATCTATCTATTTGAATTAAATGAAAAAAAGAGTTACTTGGAAAATTAGATAGCAAATCCCTTACTACACTTGATAATTCATAAGCCAAAAGAAGAACAAGTGTAAAATCAACCCCTAAAACTAATTTATACTAATGACAATCCAATCCAAAATAGAAGGAGATTCACATTATAGACAAGAAGTTGTCACTAAGTAGGTGTTCCTCACATAGAAAATCATCCTTTCATTTTGAAAAATTATTAATTCTCAATACAAATATGATATTCTTTAAAATGAAAGAAAAAATCAAAAGAAAAACTTTCAATTATAATGGAACCATGATTTTCTGCCCAATATGAGAACCATGTTTTTCTACCCAACATGACTTATTAGCTTTTGGTTTTCTTGAACAAAATCCAAGGAAGGATGCTAATTTCTACTTGAGGCCTTCGTGGGTGCAAAATTTTCTCCAAAAGTTTTCATTACACATTGTTGAGCTTTGGGAGGTTGAGGGCACGCAACACAAAATGCAAATGTGGTTGGTTTTTCGGCATCCTATCTTTTCTTTCCATCCGATATGAGTTTGATGGGCCTTTGAGGTACTCAGTGACGATGAAACATCGCTGCACAACAATGATTGGCCTTTTGAGATGGACAGCCCTAGACATGGAAATCTTGTCATTGAATGGCCATCGACTTTGCGGGACAGTATGGCTGTAGATGTTTGGCCACGCCGGAACGGTGGAAGGAGAGAAAAAATGTCGTGAATGGTGAACATACATGGTAAATTCAAAAACGATGGAAAAACATCAACAGATAAAAGCAAACCAACAATGACAAGGTAACCTTGATCTCCGCGTATTGCCTGCCAGCTATGCTTCACTATATCCCACGTATCTTTTTGGTCAATATTTGTATGGATGGATGAGATCAGTCTCATCGTCCACCAGCCCTTTTTCTCATTTTGATGGTAAAAATCAGGTTGGTTCATTTCAAATTGGATACACCTTTGGCATAAAATATATATCAAATCATGTTAAGATTTTAATGTAAGTCTTTGCAAATTACACCTTTATAACAATTTTTGTCTTGAAATATGTGTAAAAAAAATTAATTTGGTTTTCACGTTTCTAAATTATTAGGCATGATAATCCTATTTTATTCTTCTCTTCTATCTTATGAATGAGAGAAGAGGGCTTTAAATAGGAAAAGAAGAGAGGCCAATAGAGAAAAAAATGGGGTAACGATATATGAATAAAATTAAGGAAGAAAATAAGTAAGTGTGGAAAAAAGCTATGCCTTGATGGGAAATAAGAGAAAAAACAACTAAAAGGAAGGAACTTATGTGTAGGAAAATTTACAATAGTGTCTCTCATGTTGGGGTGTGGGTCACCCCTTTTATCAATGTAGATCACCTGGGTAATCTTATAGCTTAACATGCAACATTGAGGCCTCCTAGGCACCTTTACAACTTAAGGCAAGTGAAAACACTTCTAGAAAGTGAGAATAAGCAAGCCAAGAGGGTGGAAAGGAAGGGTGGAGGCATTAAGGAGAATAAGCAAGCCAAGAGGGTGACAAGGAAAGGTGGAGGCATTAAGGAGGGTAGTAATATGCTAGGGAAAACCCCATCAAGATGGAAAAGTTTGTGAGGAGAAATGGGCATGCCATGGGGGTCATGGGTTGGACTACAAATCATCATTAGACATGTATTTTGACCCATGCAATTTTGGAGGCTTACATATGGCCCCTTAGGTATGATAATCTACATATTTAAGGCGTGTTCCATTCCTAGGTGTGTGAGATTTAAACTTACTTGTACTCACTTTTTCATTGTCATCTCACATATGGACTTGTAAACAAATTGGGAAATCATGTGTAGTATGAAAATCAAGAAATAAATAATGAAAATATGATAAAATAACTTACTATCAATGTAGGGTTCTAAGATATATACTAACTTTATTTCATACATTGATTTTCATGGAAAAATTACATAAATAAGTGAATTAAATAAAGTGTTATGATAAATTATTAGCTTAATATTAGTGAGAAACAATGATGAGAGGATATTGTTGTTGTGGGGTTTAATGTATACCTACGTCAATTTTTTTCAATCTATATAATTTTTTAAGGAAAACACGAAGCAAATGAAAAGCATACTCTATAAAAGTAAAAAATGGATGAAGAAAAGTTCATTTCAATTGCAAAATCGAAGAGAGGAGAGGAAAGAAAAGAGGGGAGAGAAAGGAATATGGTAAAAAATCAATGAAATCTCATAAAAAAAAAAATCTCCAAAGAGCTAATGATGAAGAGATTGATTTTATGATAGGTGTTCAAGTTCATGTGGTCCCAAATGTATGATAATTAAGAAAAAATCCCTTGTTTTCCTCTATTTAAATTTTGTTGATTTATTTTAAGAATGTTCATTAAATTTGATTTTTTTTGTTGCGTTAGGTTGATATATAGGTTAGGGGTGATCCCACAATAGTGGTTTACAATTTTTGGCCAAACTGGACACTGATATTTTTTTTTTTAACACAATCTCCACATTCGGGCACCTATAGCGATTAAACCGTAAGGAATTTGAAGATGATGCAAACTAGAGTCTTGTCATATTTTGTCTGTAGATTCTAAAAATATTTTTTTCAATTTTTTTGGAATCAGATTGCACTTCTTTTTCCATCTCCGACAAAAATTGGTTTTTTTCAAAAAACAACATTTTTAAAAAGCGACGCACACCGTATAACGCATAACTTTTTTTCCATGAAGGATAAAATTCCAATTCTTTCAAATTTAGATTTCTAACTCCGATATCTAGTGCTTCCACTTAGTTAGATAGTTTTTATTGAATATTTTTTCTTTAATCAAGTTTTGAATTCAATCAAATGACAATTCAGACATAGCGACCGTATAAGCATAACTTTTATGTATGTATCAAAATTCTTTTTTTTTTTTTTGGATCAAGGACTTCAATATCTGGTGCACTCATATTTTTAATTTTTTTTTTTTTATAATCTTCTATTTTTCCACTTGTGCAGAATAGAGAGTTTTGTTTTCGATGAAAAACCTATATTTAATAAAACTTAAAAAACAGATAGATAATAAAACCAAAACATACTAAAATTATATTCATTGGATAGCTCGTTTGAAGGCTACTCGATTCCAAGTTTGGTTTCTAAATATTCCCCCATTTTCATCCTCAACCGGAGCTTGAAAGCATAAAATTTTAGGTTTTTTGTGTGAACAAATTAAAAAATTAGGGAAAAAGGGGGTTCGCTAGAACAGGGGGGTTCTAGCGAACCCCCAAGGGTTCTAGAAGTTCTTCGAACCCTGGTTCGAACCCCCACTAATATGCATTTTTCCTTTGTTTTTGGGTGGGAAATGTGGGCCCAATAGTTAATGGGTTCGCTCGAACCCTAGTTCGGTCGAACCCCTTTATGGTTCGGTTGAACATGTAGGTTCATGCGAACCCCTAAAACCAATTTTTTTGCCATGGGGTCGTTTTTTCTCAATTTTCCTTCCTCCATCAAATTGTAAACCACTATTATGGCTTCACCCTTAGGAAGAGTTTAACACTTTTGTTTCATCAAATTTCATTGAACTTTGTTTATTTTTTGGTACATGGGGTTTGCACTTGGCATAGGTAGGGTCAACCCTTTTCCCCCTACCTAGTTACTTGTTGAGGGGGATGGGCTCTTGAGCACCCCTAATACTTTCCCGAGGTCACCCAAGCTACCCTAGGGTTACTCAAGATACCTTCTTGGTCACCCCTATTAGTTAGGGATAGTAGAAAGCTTTCTCTTTTTTTCATAATTTTATTGACATTTTTTCTTGTAATTTATATTTGGGGTTTGATGCTTTTTTTAACTTTTATTTTTTATGATTTATTATATTTAACACAAAATTTGTAATTTTGTATGATAATTACATTCAATGGAACACCGCTAGGGAGAAGAACTGTTTTTGAATTTCAATTAGACATTGAGTAGAGAATATCTAGCCATCCTCTAGAGGGTTAGGTTAGCATGAGTTCTACATGCTTTCATTGTTCAAAATTTTGTATGGATTTGCTATGATATCTCAACATATTGGGATGCTTACTAGAATGCATTCTAGTTTCCGAGAGTTAGAAGAGAGTGAATAACCACTCTCTATGATGTCTACTTCATCTAATGGTTCTATCTCAAGGATAGAGATTGACATTACCTTAAGGCTAATTCTAAGGGATAAAGACTTTCATGGGACTCGTTCTTCGAGGATAGGTTCGTGATCCATGTTACCTTAGTTTCTATGTATAACTATACCTTTACAAAAGGGGGGTAAGAAGACCCCCATGTTGAGATGGTTCTAGGTACCAATCATTCAAGAGATTGATCAAGGTAGAGTATATATGCCTAGGAAGTTGATGTATTAGCACTTATTTATAGATATTTATATCAAATTGAATAATGAGGAGATCTATATTTTAGTCATCCTTCTCTAGTTATGGTATGGATTTTGGAGAATATCAAACACTATAAACATATGATGCTCTTGGTGGAGCCTACAAATCCTAGATCTACAAGGTGGAACATACTTAGACTTTTTGATGCAGCCACATTCGTAGTGAAAATATTCATAGATGGTGACTTCATTATAGATATCTAAAAAGACATGGAGGAGAGGTGGATAGGAGGTATGGTCATTTGATCCTATTATCAAGGGAGTACACTCGTTAATATATATAAATGGCCTCATTACTTGCTCCACTCCAATTTACAAGTCATATAGTATCTTGAAGAGTGACTATCCTACAAATTTTCACTCTATGCCCCCATGCTACCAATATCTTTAGGAGATGACAAAGGCACATCCAAGTATGCACTTATGGACCCCTCTTCCTCTAGGGATACCTACTACATGACCTTTACGAGGTTAGAGACAACTTCAACCATGCAAATACCATTTGGTTTGTGATGCAGATAGTGACCAATAGGAAAATGATGATAACTAAATTCTTTAGGATAGATAGGAGGATGAGGGAGCATCAAAGGGTGAGGATTCTATAGAAATACCTAAAATTTCTTCCACCATTTAGATGATAGAGGAGAATATTAAGTCCTTCAATTTTACATGGCATCCAAGAGATCCTCATGAGTACTTCACTTCTTAACTCTTTACTTTGTTGAACATACCTCAAAACTAGATTATGAAATAATACTAGATTGATACTCCTACTTCCTTTCACCTTGATTTATCAAACACCAATAAGGGATGGAGAGATTTGTTCAGGAGTGCTTATTTATATATTTTGGTTCCTACTATGGGATGATATAGAGAGGAAATTTTAGTAGATCATGCAAGGATTCCTTTGTTAGCTATCTAAAAAATAGATGTTTTGGTTGTGTAAATAATGACTTTATCACACTAGTTAGCTTTTAGCCTACCTAGGAGAGACCTATTCACATTGTTTAAGTCTCCACTTAGGGAATTTTAGAATTTTGTCTCCTCTTGTGGTTGTGATATGTGTCCTCATCACTTGAGAGACCTATTGTATGCATACTTGCCACTTGCTCACACACTTGTCAAGTGAACTCACAAGTGTTACACATTTGGAGGGTTAGTCAATTATTTAGTCCTATATTCCTACCTCATCTACCTTGCCTATATATGCAAGGTTTATCATTATATATTTTACACTCTACATTTGTATATTGATAGACATACTATTGTTCTCATATTTTGTTAACCTGTGGAAGGTTTTTTTTTTCTTTCATATCTTGGCATTCTCTAACATGGTATCATAGTCATGAGAGCACATTCCTTCCCACACATAGCCCTATCATTAGAGTGGTGTGGAGCCAAATGAACACCACCATTGCATTCAAAAGGTTGGGAAAATAAAGAAACAACTTTTGTTTTATCAAATTTAGTAAAAAATAAATAAATCAATTTTACAATCACTATGCTTGTTGTACAAAAAAAAATTGTAATTTTTTTTTTTTTGGTTTTTTTTGGGCAGAGCGCCAATCTTCCCTCTTTCCATTTACCCTTTAGGGTCGATATTTGCAATCTTGCATTTCAAATCTAATGAGGGATATATGCTTCTGATGAAGTCATGGAGAAATTGTTTCATTTCATGGTGTGAAGAATTGGTGCTTCTCGTTTCACTCATAACAAGTATTGAGTGTGGCACGGTTAAGGTGTTTTTGTTAGTGCCTTGCATTCCAACAGTCTAAGCAATATATGTGCACTCCAACACTCTCTCCAAACCTTGGACGTTCCAACTAGCAACCTTGTAGAGCCTCCACTCAACATCCGCGCAGATCCAAGCCATAGACCAGTTTGTTTACACCGTTTGCACAAGTTGTTTTTGTTCTCTACATTCTCATCCTTACGCACCATATCACTCAGCTTCTCCAGAAAATTTACCTCTACAATGACCTCCATGCCACCTACTGATTGCTCGACTTGCTCACGCCACCAGTCTCAAAATATCAAAGTTTTCCATTTCACCAAGACGAGCAAATCCTCGAAGTGCTTTTATTTATCGCAAGCCAAATAAATTATTCTTTGCATACACGTAATCAAAGGAGTCTATGCAACTAGGAGAGATGCTAGCCCCAATTTCCATATTGGCGTTGATCAAATTTCTCTTGTTGAAGATACTCTTTCACTTTCACACCTGTTAATCTCAACGGCTTGCACATCCAAAGGCGTTATTAAAGTTGATAGCGCTCTTCCATTACCACACAGTGCCAACCCAATCCAGTGTTTGTTTTGTTATAAGATACAAACTCGAGTGGTTTTCTACAAAACAATCTACAATCCCTCTCAATCTCTTGCGTGCTTTCACCCCATGCTCAACGCAATTTATAGTTTATTATTTGCAGATCTTTACACCCTCATCAATAGCCCACAAGTGTGGGAAACGGTAGAGACATATCTCTCACAGCTGGTTTGGTCGTAGTCTCTCCAACCTTACATTTGTAGGCTCGGTCACCCTCTCGTACTTATTTGCAGTTTTATGCCACATTAGGCACAAAACCAAGGCAATTCCCAGCCGGCCATCATTTTGGCTGTGAGCCGAGGAGATTGGGCTGTGGATCCCGCCATTCTATTCATTCAAAGCCTTCTGTCTATTGCCGGACAAATCAAAGCACACAACATCTGTCTGTCTAATTACGGGGCGAGCTGCAGCTGAAAATAAGGGTTAGAATATGTTTATTAAAATGAAAATTACTGCTCTAATAATGAGCACCTTTAGGTTTTAGCATTACGGGATTACAGTCCTAATAAAGAGCACATTTAGGTTTTAACATTAGGGCATCCTTTCCCTTATAAAATACAATAATTAATTAGTTTTAATAAATGTGCTCTAAAACATAATAATATAATAATAAATAAATTAATTAATGATATAAATAATAAATATTTATATAATAATATAATAGTTAATACATAAAATTTAAAAAATAAATATAATATTATTATTCTATCATAAAAATAAATAAATAAAATTAATAATAATATTAACATCATTTTCTAAATGACCTATCAATTGATCTCATATACTACACAAATGTGTGCAAAAAATAAACCATTTTTTTCCTAATTGACCTTCCACACCTCTTTGGCGTACCCATTGCACAAGGTGCCATGGCTAGTTTTGATACTATGATAGCATACCATAAAGTTTTTGTGAGCTGACCGTCAAATTTAAACATGTGATTTAGATAATTGTTAAAAGCTTGTCAAGGGGGGCTCTTTTTCATTTTTTTTCAAGTGTAAATAGTTGATAAGAAGGTGGTTTTGTCATCGACACTTTAGTATCAAGATGATTTCAAAATTATACTTTTTTAATCTATTCTTAACCTCTAAAACTTAGTGTACTTTGTGTAATTTTTGATGAGACATAACTTTCACCCCATTTTTCTAAAATTGATAAAATTTATTTTGAAATTCATTAGAATTGTGTAAGAATTTCATATTTTTAGTTGAAATTAAGTTTTGGAAAGCCTATTTTTCCATATTTGTAAAAATATTTGTCAACTATAAATGGATGATTTGACTTCCAAAATTAACAAAACCTAGTAATTCTTGTCTTGCATCTCTTTGGGGGAGTCAACATCTAGATATAATATAATTTTGGGGGATTTATAAGGCACATTCAAGTTCCTTGTTACATGTACATTATGGATCCTAAAATTGACTTTTTAACTCCACATAACTTTCACACATGGAAATTACAAGAAATTCTTCAATCTAAGGGATTATGAAAAATGATCAATGGACAAAAATGAAGTTTACAAGATATTTTGAACAATTAAATTATTAGAACAAGTTAGTGTTAAATAGGTGCAGGACAACTGAGAGGGGGGGTTGAATCAGTTGTCACAAAATTTCAAATTAAAACTTCAACACTTATCAATTCTATAACCACACTATTCTATTATTAAGTATGAGCATGAAACACAAATAACAGAAAGTAAATTAACCCAATGAACACTAGATTTTTACATGGAAAACCCAATGAGGGAATATCCATGATGAGAATTAACTCACAATATAAAGAGATTATAAAACCGAATATAAAGGCTCACTGCCAAGGGCTCACTATCCATAAGAGGACTCGTTGTCCAAATACAAAGGCTCAATGCCTACAGAAAGGACTCACTGTCCAACATGGAGGCTTATTGCCTATAGATACAAAAGAGAACAAAAGATCCACCACAACAATTAATACACATCCGCAACCCTGAATGAAGGATTGCAAAAACCCTTAGCTCACTACCTTTAGGAATCCAACACTTGATGAAGAACTGCTACCTAAACTCACTCTCACACACTTCTTTTTTTATGATTTGTGGGTTACTTCGTCAAGTTTTGCATCACTCTATAATACAATTCTTCACAATTCAACTTGCATTTATACTGGTATTTTCAACCTTAGAACCTTTCTCCAAGGTCAGCCATAAAAACTTTATTTCACAAATTCAAATTAGGTCGACAATTCAACATTCCCGTGTGGAAAGGAATGAGAGTTGACCAATAAAACATTTATCCAAGACCAAAAGATAATGTCTTGAATCAACCACACACTTCCTTAATTAATTGTTATTCTTCGAATGAAGTGTAAACACCAGGTCAGCCAAACATAATGAAAACACAAATGAACTTTGATGTACACGCTTCCCAACAAGAAGATGACACAACGGATGCCACAACATGCTTCATTATGCATGAGAATACATCTCAGATTCTTCTAGATACATCCACGACAAGTGCAACAAGTTTCAAACATTGAACACCTTCCACCAGTCCACCCAACCTATGCAAACACACACAACACTAAAACATGACTTCCAAACCACCAAACCTCAAACTTCTTTTTCAAAACCTAGAGAACACCTTTACAAGACATATCCCAGATCCGCAAGATCTGAAAAAAAAACAACAAAGGATTGTGGAGCAGAAACATTTCTCCTAGTCCACAGAAGACCAAATCTACTAGAACAATTCCCATACTGGTGAATGTAACTTTTACATACCATCACACTAGAAGCTAAATCACATGAGATATCACCATTGGACCATCATTATCAAACCTTCAGATCCACACAAGCATAGGATCAACACAGGAGAAATGTGGAGCACATAACGAAGCACATTCTGAACACACTCAACATTTTGACTTCTCTTCTTTATTAATTTTCTCAAAAACACTTGGAAACAAACCAATTTAGCACATCTACAATGCCATAAAGATAGCTCCATATACTCACAACATCTCAACAGCATCTCAACTATACATGTACAATCTGCAGCTTACTGAACTATGTTGACATCAATGACAACACCACTAAAATAGCTCACACTTGTAACAATCTCCCCCTTTGTCATTGATGACAACACATGATGTGAAAAACCATCAATGACAACATCTTACACAATATCTCAGGAGAACACCTTCTCTTCCTCTGCAATAGTTTTTCATATGACTTTCTCTCCCCCTTTGACATCAATGGAAAAGATCAAAGACTTTGATCACTCCCCATTAGGAGTACACTCATACTGCAATAATGAAAACCTTTTCTACTCCCCCTGTGGAGTAGAACCATTTATCAGTCTAGATAAATGAAGAATTTGTGAATCCACTAGACTGATTCACCTTCATGTGCACCTAGTTCAGAGGGCCAATGACCCCCAACCTCTCCCTAAGATTCTTAAAATTGTCCTTTGGAAGAGCCTTAGTAAATATATATGCAATTTGTTCCTTTGTTGTCACATACTCTAGTCTTACTTCATTCTCCAACACCTTTTCTCTCAAGAAATGATATTTGATAGATATGTGTTTTGTTCTTGAATGCATAACTGGATTCTTTGAAATATTTATTGCACTCGTGTTGTCATAGAAAATAGGAATGGGCTCATCACATATTACTCCAATGTCTTTCAGAGTTTGCTTCATCCACAATACCTATGTGTGTAGCAAGATACTGTATTAATATATTCTGCCTCTACAGTGGATAAAGAAACTGAGTCTTACTTCTTACTCAACCAAGAAACAATCCTCCACCAAGAAAGAAAGAACCTCCACTGTAACTCTTTTGGTCGTCCACACAACCAACTCAATCTGCATTGGTATAAGCACTTAGGGTGAAATTAGCACCCTTAGGATACCATAAGTCATAATTAGGTGTACTTTTAAGATATCTAAATATCATCTTTATAGCTGTAACATGTGCCTCTTTAGAATCTACTTGAAATCTGACAACTAGACATACTGCATGCATAATATTCAGTTTGGTAGCAGTAAGATACAACTGTCCACCAATCATAGATCTATATTTGCTATGATCAATTTTAGTAGATTCATCATCTTTGCTTAGTTTACATCCGATTACCATAGGAGTACTAACCAATTTGAAATCATCCATCCCAAACTTCTTCAACAACTCTTTTACATACTTAGATTGTGAAATGAATATCCCTTTATTAGTTTGATTTACTTGTAGACCAAGGAAGAAATTCAACTCACCAATCATGGGCATCTCAAATTCTTTTTGCATCTCTTCAGCAAAATTTTTACACATGCATTTATTTCCACCAAAAATTATATCATCAACATATACAACTACTATCAAAAAATTTTTACCTTGCACTTTGAAGTAGAGATTGTTGTCAGTAGAGCCTTTGCTGAATCCTTGCTTTGTCAAGTATCTATCCAATCTTTCATACCAAGCTTTGAGACCTTTCTTCAGTCCATACAATGCCTTCTTCAACTTACAAACCATGTCTGGTTTGTCAAATAACTGAAACCCTTCAGGTTGTTCCATGTACACTTCTTCCTCCAATTCACCATTCAGAAATGTTAATTTAACATCCATTTGATACACTTTTAAATCCTTGTGGGAAAAAAATACCAAAAACATCCTAATAGATTCCATTCTAGCCACTGGGGCAAATGTTTCTTCAAAATCTATACCTTCAACTTGTGAATATCCCTTGCATACAAGTCTTTCCTTATTCCTTACAACTTCTCCACTTTCATTCAGCTTATTCCAGAACACCCATTTTGAACCAATTACATTCTTATTCACAGGTCTAGGGACCAATTCCCATGTCTAATTATTTTCTATCTGTTGCAACTCTTCTTTCATAGCTTTCATCCAAATCTCATCTTTACATGCTTCACTTAAAGACTTAGGTTCAATTTTAGAAAGTAAACACAGATTTACCTCAATTTCTACTTTACTTCTTGTCTTCACACCTTCACTTTTATCTCCAATTATTTGTTCCTCTAGATGATTCTCCTGTACATACTTAGGAGTCTTAACAGTAGGTTCAAGCTCATTCTCTTCTTCTTCAATCCATTCTTCTTTCTCTTCTTCTTCCTTCTTATTTTCCTCAAGTAAATGTCCAAAAATAGGAACATCAGGTTCAACTTCACTTATCTCAATAGGCCTGTGTATGTCTTCATCAACTTTCACATTAGAATTTTCAATAATATTTCTCAATCTTCTATTAAAGCATCTATATGCTTTGCTAGTAGTAGAGTATCCAAGAAAAAATCCTTCATCACACCTAGCATTGAAAACTTTCCAATATTTTCATCATCTATTTTAATCTAACATCTGCTTCCAAATACCTTGAAGTACTTCACAATAGGAGTCTTACCGATCCATAACTCAAAAGGAGTCTTTGTGTTGTTGCTTCTAATCTGAACTCTATTAAAAAACATAAACATCAATGTGTATTGCCTCTCTCTAGTATGCATCTCGTACATTTGATTCTTTCATCATGGTTCTTGCGGCTTCCTATACTATCCTATTTTTCCTCTCAACTACCCCATTCTACTGAGGAGTTCTCAGAGAAAAAAACTATCTCTTTATGCCATGCTGCTCACATAATGTATTAAACTCACTAGAAGTGAATTATCCACCTCTATCAGACCTCAAACATTTTATTTTCAAATTTACTTCTTTTTCCACTCTTGCTTTGAATACCTTAAACCTATCCAGAGCCCGATTATTTTCTCTAAGAAAAGAAACCCATGTCATTCGAGTATAATCATCAATAAGAAGCATGAAATACCTGTCTCCATTCAGACATAGTATTCTAGTCAGACCACAGAGATCAGTGTGAACTAACTCCAGCATTCTGATAGTAGAGTGCTCTTTTCCCTTAAAGTTGCATCTTGTTTATTTCCCTAGTTGACAACTTCTACAAATAGTATTAGCAGGTCTTGTAATTCTAGGTAGACCTCAAACAATTTCTTTTGATCTAATCTTGACTAAATTATCAAAATTTACATGTCCCATTCTCTGGTGCCATAACCAACTTTCATTGACTTGAGATACAAGGCATTGACCATCAAATCCCTTTAGCTGATAGATGTTTCCATGAGTTCTTCCAGCAACAACCATATCTCCATTTCTGGATCCTTTTTTGATTTCACAAGTATTATTCTGAAACATAAGTTTAAAACCATTGCTACACATTTGACCAACACTCAATGCCTCAAACCCTTCACATAATATACATCATCAGTGATGTGCACTCCATCAAAACTAATTGAACCTTTCCCATAAATCTTAGCTCCTAAATCCTCACCAAACATGACTAAACCACCATCATACTTTTCAAGTTTAGATAACTTACTCTTGTCTCTGGTCATTTGATTAGAACATCTACTATCAATTACCCAATAGTCTTCATCCTATCTTGCATAAAAGGCAGTAACCAAAGTACCTTCCATCATATTCCTCTTATTCTCTGGAGCCTTCTTGCTTGCACATTTTCCAAGGTTAGTAGATACATATTTACTTTCCAAAGCTAAGAATAAGCATTCACTATCATCAACCTCATTTTCAGATTCATCATCAGAGATTATAGCTTCTTCTTTAACATAGTACAACTTCTTGTATTTCTTATCCTTCTTATCCTTATCTTTATAATCCTTGTTCTTCTTATGTACAACTCTGTTCAGAAATCTTGAAGCATAATGACCAATATTACCCCAACTAAAACATTTAAAGGGCAACATACCTTTATACTTTCTGGTACCTTTCTTCAACTTCCTAGTGAAGTTTGCTTCCAACTCATCTGAACCATCACTCTTCGGATCATCTTCAATCTTCATTGCCTTAAATGTTGTCTCTGTCTTTTCTTCTTTCCTATCTTCTTTCTTGAACTTTCTCATCTCAAATTCTTGTAAGGTGTTGAAAAACTATTCTTTTGTATACTTCGTAGGATCATACATCTCTTCAATAACCGATATCTTATCATTGTAGCAATTTGGTAAGGTGGTCAGGATCTTCTCAATAATATCTTCATCGGTCATCTTTCCTCCTTGATTCTTAACTTCATTTGTTGTCATCTCAACCCTCTGGAAATAGCTTGTAAACTCTTCACCTTCTTCCATTTTCAAATTCTCAAATTTTTGCTTTTTCGCTAGCTTCTTTGTCAATTTTACTCTTTCATTTCCTTCATACAGTTCTTCCAACTTCTTCTAGACATCATAAGTAGTATCTGAAGAAAGAACCTTAGTTTGCTTAGTCTTAAATAAAGCACTGTAAATAGCATACCTCGCTTTCTCATTCTCCTCAGAAGCAAAAACCTCATTTGCAGAAGTAGGACCATTCACCAAAGGAGTATTCTTCATCTCAACAACCTTCCAGGTCTTGTAACCAAGAGAAACAATATATCCTCTCATTTGCACTTTCCAATCACTGTAATTAGATCCATCGAACATAGGCATCACCAACTTGTGTGCCATTGGATCTTCCTTAAGTGGTTAAGCTCTACACTAAGGAACCAAAGCTTTGATACCAATTGTTAAATAGGTGCAGGACAACTAAGAGGGGGGGTGAATCAGTTGTCACAAAATTTCAACTTAAAACTTCAACACTTATCAATTCCACAACCACACTATTATGTTATTAAGTATGAGCATGAAACACAAATAACAAAAAGTAAATCAACACAATGAACACCAAATTTTTATGTGGAAAACCCAATGAGGGAAAAACCACGGTGAGGGTTAACTCACAGTTAAAAGAGATTATATTTAACTAAATATAAAGGCTCATTGCCCAGAAGAGGACTCACTATCCAAATACAAAGGCTCGCTGCCTACAGAAAGGACTCACTCTCAGACAGGGAGGCTCACTGCCTATAGATACAAAAGAGAATAAAAGATCCACCACAACAATTAATACACATCCACATCCTTGTATGAAGGATTGCAAAAACCTTTAGCTCACTTCCTTTAAGAATCCAATACAATGAAGAACTGTTTCCTGAACTCACTCACACACACTTCTTTTTTACGATTTGTGGTTTACTTCATCACTTTGCATCACATTGTCATACAATTCTTCACAATTCAACTTGAATTTATACCATCTTCAACCTTAGAACCTTTCTCCAAGGTCGGCCACAAAAAAAATATTTCATAAATTCAAATTAGGTCAGCAACTCAACATTCCCGTGGTGGAAAGGAATGAGATTGGACCAATAAAACATTTATCCAAGACCAAAAGATAATGTCTCAAATCAATCACACACTTCCTTAATTAATTTTTATTCTTTGAATGAAGTGTAAACACCAGGTCAGCCAAACCTAATGAAAACACAAATGAAATTTGATGTACACGCTTCCCAACAAGAAGATGACATAGTGGATGCCACAACATGCTTCATTATACATGAGAACACATCTCAAATTCTTCCAGATACATCCGCAGCAAGTGCAACAAGCTTCTAACACTGAACATGTTCCACCAGTCCACCCAAACTATGCAAACACACACAACAACACTAAAACATGATTTTCAGACCACCAAGCCTCAAACTTCTTTGCTAGAACTCAAAGAACACCTTCACAAGACATATCCTAGATCCGCAAGATCTAAAACAAAACAACATAGGACTGCGGAGAAGAAAAATTTCTCCCAATCCACAAAAGACCAACTCTGCTAGAACAATTCACATACTGGTGAATGTAACTTTCATATACCATCACACTAGAAGCTAAAACATAGGAGATATCACCACTAGACCATCATTATCAAACCTTTATATCTGCACAAGCATAGGATCAACATAGGAGAAATGTGGAGCACATACCAGAGCATATTCTGAACACACTCAACATTTTGAATTCTCTTCTTTATTAATTTTCTCAAAAGCACTTGGAAATACACCAATTTAGCACATCTGCAATTTCATAAAGATAGCTCCATGTACTCACAACATCTCAATAGCATCTCAACTATACATGTACAGTCTACAACATACTGTTTAAAGTGTGTTGACATCAATGACAACATTAATGACAACACCACTAAACTAGCTCATACTTGCAATAGTTAGATGATGCAATGGGCATCATTGGTCTTCATGTTTCTGATAACTTGCAATTTCATATTGCAGAATGTACAACTCCTAAGAAAATGTGGGACAAGTTTAAAGTCTCTTTGGTATGGTTGATGAGTTCAAAATACCACAATTATATGTTGAATTAACAATATTGTCTCTTGATTCATTCCCATTTATTGAAGATTTATTGGTACAATTTAAGTCCTTTTTTTCTCGAATTAAGGGTTTTGGTAAAATAAAAACATACAAAGAATGTGTAAATTCTTTGTTTTTTAAAGTTAAAAGGTCCTTATCAAATATTTTTGTCTTCCCTCTACTCTATAATGGATGATCTTGGAACAACACATGCAATGCCTTTTTTTGAGTAGTTTTGTAATAGACTCACATGAGAACAATATAAGTTAATATATATGGTTGCTATCACCTCTTAAAAAATTCAAGCATTAGTTGCTCAATCATTTAAGGGAAAGAAACAAACTAAGGATCAAGCTAAGGGATCAAAATTAGAGACTCCATTGTATTCATCTCCCTCACCAAAAGGGAAAACTTCTAAGAATCCCAAATGTACTTATTGTAAGAAACAAGGGCATGAAGAACACCAATGTTATAACAATGAAGTTGATGATTTGAGGCATCTTTTAAAAAAAATCAAATTCAATTTCCTACATCTAGGATAGGTGGTTCTTCCTTTTCTCCGTCCACATCATCTGCATATTTAGGAAAGGATAAGAATAAGGGTATGGAACTCATTGCTTCTGTAAAAAACACATCATAAAAGTGGCTTCTTTATCTTGAGGCATCATGCAATATGGATACATCCAGGGAATTATTTTCTACATTTGAGCCTTGTTCATTCCCATCAATATTGATGGAAAATAATGTACGGTCTATATGTCAACTCTTGGAAAATGATCTATGAAAATTGGAGAAGGAACATTCAATCATTCACTTTATGTACCTTTCTTATCCAATAATCTCCTTTCTATTTATCAAATTAAACATTGTGGCATAAGAAAAATAGTTGATCACACCACATTTCATGATCATCAAAGATTTGTAGAGTAGAGACATCATTGCCATGGGTCATGTTGATCATGATTACATATTGTATTCCTTTTCTTCCTTTGGTTTCATTGACTTTGATGATGGTTTGAGTATAGATGATAGTGATACATTCAAAATGCATAAGGAGATACAATTTGGTTATTTGAACCTTGGAGTTCTATTGGAGTTCTACCCTCCTCATTAGTTCCTTCACCTTACACTGATATCAAAATGTCCATATTTTTCTTATTCAATATTGAGTGTTCCTACATCATCAGTTTCTCATGATTCAAGGTAGTAGGATATTCACAGTTATGTTTCCACTACAATTGATTTTAGACGATTACTTATATGACATATCATACTTGTTTAGTGAGTCCAATTTTATAAAGTTGGAAGGAACCTTTTATGATAGCCACATCAATGTTGTTTTCAACCCATCTACATATTTTATATATGTTCTACATCAACCTTTGCATGGAGCATATGAGAAAATTTCAAATATTTCGTTGTTTTCATTGGATCTTGTGCATCATTTAGAGACCTATTATTCTCACATGCGAATATTTCATGCACCTATTTGTATTTCATCTTCTTCCACAAGGAAGAAATGTTGTTCAACATTCAGGGATCACATTTTATATTCTTCTTTGAGCATCACTCAGTATTGCAATTTCTATGATCTTATAGGGGGCTCCATATTATCTCTTTTTCTCTCCTATGGGGGGGGGGGATTTCTTGTACTTATGTGATAAAATTAGTCCACTAGGTTTCATCATGATTCCTTCTATCTTCTTCACTTTTACATTTTATTTCATTGCATCATTTTTATTTTGGAGAGGGGTTTTTATTTCCAACTAGGTTTTTGTCCTTTACTCCACTTTATGAGAAATTTGTACATGAGTACCTAACATGACTTAGTAGCTGAGACTCATCATCTTGGATACATTACTCCCTAAGTTGCACATAAGAGGGGAGTTGGTGTAAATAATTTTTTTATCAAACTAGTTTATGTCCTCAATATCCAAAAGTAAGCTATCTCAATTTGGCCCTTGGCCATAAAATTGAGGAAATATGAAAGACTAAAATATATTTCACCCCAAATGGCTATAACCCTTCAATAGACAATTTCACTACCTCAATTATGCAAATCAATGGGAGTTACCATTCCCAAAGACCTCCAACATAGACTACAGAAACCCCAAGGCTTCTCCACCACAAAGCATAGCAAAATCAAGTATCAAATATCCTGGATGATTAGAAGCCAAGCCCACCCCCTCTTAATATACTTTTCTCCTCTTGAGGTTGGCCTATCTAGAAGCTTCTAATAAATCTCTAATAATAATATTTTATATTTGTACTTTATTATAATATTAAAATATAACTTTAGAATACATAAAGTGAAAACATGATGGCAAATCAATTGTTTTCTCAACATCCAGATAACACATTATGTTTTCCAACATCCAGATAACAACATTATGTTTTCCAACATTCAACATAACATAGAAAACCCCCTTATAACTATTGAATTTAGGAGAAGAATCCAACCACTGACTAGGTAACTACCTGAAGAATACCCCCTAACCATGCACATTACCCTATGAGGCTCAGGAATAGGCTAAACCATCCACAAACAACATCAGGATAGAAAGGGGACATTATAGTATGCCCTCCCTAAAATTGCTTGTCCCCAAGCAATCTCGACTACAAAGACAACTCTCCCCCACCTAGATCCCAAGGGAAGATCTATGTAGTGTCCCTACTATCACCAAACAACTCCTATAACACTAGCACTAGCACAACTAATTGCACCTGCTAAATCAACTCAATCTCCCCATTAGGTACCGCAGGAATATGGGCCTCAAAAGGAAGCAACCCAAGAGACTGGTCGTATTTGCTTCCAATCTCTGCACAAGGTAATCCAACATACAAACTTTCCATCACATGCGCCACTGAACTGTGCATCTAAAATAAATCATGTACATGAGGATCAAATGTAAATTTATACACACTCCTCACCATGTACTCCTTTGAAATCTCCTATGTGAGTCCTGCTTGAAATCCCAATGCACTGGAAGGATCCCAAACACTACTATCAATGCTCAACTTAGGATTGGAATCAAGAGAGTGATCAACATCTAACTCGAAGAGTGGATTATCATATGACTGGTCATGTAGCATCAATCTCAAACAATGGATTGTAGGTCATATCATGCTCCTCCTAAATCACCTCCTTCTTTCTCTTCTTGTCCATGCTCCCACAAAAAGAGATAGAATGCAGGCTCCCATCTATAATTCCCCTTAACACATATTTCTTGCCATCAACCTCAAATTTCATTTCCATTTTAGGTATGTTGAGGGTAAATTCACCTAAGTCCTGGAGCCATTTCATGCCCAACACTATGTCCATCTCACCCATGTTGATCGCGTAGAAATTAGTTTGTAACTCATAACCATTCAACAAAAAAGAGATTATTAATTTGTCTAGTGCATGTGAGGGTATATCCATCAACAACTTAGACTCTAAACCCATGAAAATCCTTAGCCTGTAGTCTACATCTAGCCACAAAACCCTCATCAATAAAGTTATGTGATGCTCTCGTGTCGAGCATGGCAATACAATGTTGTCCATCAACTGTTCCTCTGAATCTGAATGTAGTCTCATCTTGTACATTAGCAAGGAATGTCAAAGGAGCCAAATTCCCATAGCAATTGCCTTCTCATCCTGATCAACCCCTATAGCTGCTTGTTGATCTGCACTATCAAAATCAGAGTCCTCATAAAATTCCCACATTATAAAATTTTCCTTGCCCTTAGGTCTCAAAGGGAAGTCATGATCCTTGTTATATGGTTCCTTGCACCAATAGCACAATTTATTTTTCCTTAACTCCTCATGTGACTCCTCATCCACAATGTTTGCTGATTTCTTTTTCTTATCAACAATTTATTGAGGGTTTTAATTATTGTTAGAAAGAACATCCTTATGTGAACTCTTGTTTTTTGGGGCTGCGAACTCCATACTCCTAGCCTTTTTCATTGCCTCCTACAGTGTTGGTGGGTCAAAGGCTTTAATCCAACCCTTCAATGGGTCTGTCAATCCTTCAGTGAACAAGACTACCAATCTCCTTTCTGATATGTTAGGCACCATTACTGATAGTCTTTGAAAATCAACAACATATGCTTCAAGAGTTCCATGTTGCTTCAATTGTGCAAATTCTCATAATCTCACTTTTGGATCCTTAGCATCAAATATTTCTATCATCTTATTGGTGAATTCCTCATAAGTGTGGATAAGGTTATGGCCAAGAGTGACTAGCCTGTGGTACCACCATTTGTGTGTAGCTCCCTCCAAGTGTAGTGTAGCAAGTTTGATAGCATCCTCTTCGGGCATCGGTCTCAATGAAAGGTAGTTGTCTAGCTTTTGCACCCATGACTAGGTCATACACTTATTACTCCCATCGAAATGGAACAAAGTCACCTTTCCAAGAGCTTGTTGATAGTCAGTTATGGTCAAACATAGTGGATATCATGGAGATAATATTATGAGTTCTAGAGTATCAGTGTCTCAAAAGCCAATCTTGAGGCTTTTTTTATTCCACGTGCCTTAAAACACCTCATTTATCTTATTTCCTACCCTTGAATGAGGAAATTTTATAGTTGACACAATTTAATCTTGTTTATGGGTCTCCCTTGATGGAGGCTATGTATTTATTTGATTAATGCTCTCATGTACTGGGTATGTGCAGGATCATGATGGGCCAAAAAGTGACAATATGATGGGTATGTGGCTAATGACTTTTTTTTACCCAAAATTGATGAAAAAAAAAAGTTTTTAAAGAGATTCTCAGCTTTCCACCAATATAAATTATTCTTTACTTTGAATTTAATAAGTAATGATTATTCATTTTCTATTCAAATTATGACTAAAGTCTTGATTGATAGACTGATTGAAAAGCATCTATAGATTTCAAACGGTATCACATGTTTTAAATCCAAAACTTGTGTCACATTCTATGCTTTGCATACTATAGGATTAAAAAAAGAAAAATTGAATTTCATGAAGTTTTAACCAAGTTAAGGTGGTCAAACATACAATTTTTTGATATTTTTTTAAAATTGTAATAAAAATTCATAATTAATTATTTACTTGGAAAAAATTACAAAAAATATGCATCACATTGGGACATGAGTCCTCTACTTATATCTAAAATCTTATAAAAAATATTATCATTTTATTGTGGTTAGGGTGGTCAGATAGACACCTACTTCTTATTTTTTTCCCTGAAATTTAAGTACTCTGCATTGAAATTTCAAATTTTCACCAAATAGATTTTTTTTTTTTAAACAAACCTAGTAGTTTAGAAACTACATTCAATTTTCTGCAAATTCTATTCTTACATATTTTTAAAATAATATAGATAACTTATTCAAATTTTTACGTCAAGTTTCCTAACTCTCATTTTTCTAAATTTTTTGCCACTTAAGGGCCTATTTTTTCCATGATGATCCTACACATACCCTACTTGATGCAATTTTTAAAATACAATATTTAGTATCTGATCTATATTTAGTTAGTGGTTGATATATTTACTTAGTTTATCCCTTGTGTGCATGGTCAACTTAGAATTTGAGTTTTAGTTTTGAATGTACACTAACATAGATTCCATGTTATACTTATGTATTTGTATATACATACATACACATATATATGTATATATACATACATATATACATTTATTTACACACTAATACATTTGACTGCAAAATACGACGAAACTGTTCGACGAAATATGTAAAATTCGATGTTCGTCGGGTGCTTGTAAAATTTGATGTGTAATTTCCATTTTTTTGAAAGTTTATCCCCTACGTTCGTCGAAATGTCGGCTATTATTTTCGTCGAATTTTTGACAAACATGAAAAATTAAAAAAAATCAAATTGTGGCCGACATAAAGAAAAGTGAGTTCATGCCTGATATATTGCGACAGTGTTTTGCTCTACTTGAGACAGTTTGTGGAGAACTAAGGATGATTTTCTTAGGAAAAATCAGAAAAAATTCAAGAAGATATCACCAGGTTGAGGGTAGTCATTGTCTTTTTGCAGAATTCAGTTGTGAAGTCAGATTTGTAGTTCAGGTTTGAAAATCATATTTTAAAGCAACATCTCATCAGATTTCATTTTTAGAGGTTAAGGGTTTTGAGAATTTCATGTCCAGATTTTGTTGTGTGGAATCACCATAAGATCACAACCGAGGAACAGATTCTTGTGACTGTAATTATGTGATCCATAACTGTATTGGTCATGTGGCACAAGTTGTGTTATAACAAATACAAGATGCATTCATGTGTGACCCAAGTTTAATGTGGCTATGTTGTGATAGAAATGGAGGCACTCATATAATGTAGTTAATTCAGGTTGTATAATGTAGGTGTCAATCATCATTAGGTGCATTCAGGTTGTCTCAAGTTTTAATGGTTAGGATGTAATTATAGCATGATCGAAGAGTGATTACCTCTTGCTGCAATAAAGAGCCTATAACTTCTGGTTGATATCAGAGTGGTTGTGTTATATCATTTATGTAGTGAATTCAAGCACAACCCATGTTTAATGGGCTATTCTAGAGAGTGATCAAGATTTTCTAAACCTTATGAATGTTACTTGACATATATTTGCATAATCTCAAATTCCTTGAGAGGATTTTGAAGTATCAATGTATCCTATATAGGGTTTAGAATGATTTCTTTTAATTAAATAAATAAATAAATGATGTATTTCCTGTAATTAGATAATGTGGAGATCTCCTAAATGCCCTAACACACTATCCTCTTTGGCACTGTATTCATTACTCCAGCTACTAAGTTTTTGCATGTGACATATTTAATATCTTCATGATATGGCTCTTCTAAATAGATCTCATATAAATCAAGTCTTCATACCTGCCATTGTTCCAAACCACCACTCACTGCCTTGCTTAAAATGTTGCCTCCATAAGCACAATAGCATGTTTTAAAATCATGGTTGCCAGTGATTGACCATTAAGGTCACCACTTTCATCATGAAGATACAATGAGATTTTTGTTTTCAAACTCAAGGCATTATGGAAGATAACATTGTGAATTGTTTGTTGTGTATGATTCGATTTTCTTGTTTTCTTTTGCACATTTACTGCTTTGCTAACTTTTTTTAAGACTGGTATTGCACCCTCAGCTACAATCTCAAACAGCTCACTCACTATCACTTGAAGATTTCTTTCATGAGCATCCTTCTATAAAATTAAACTATGCCCTATAGACTGCCTACTTACTACAGGGGACTCATTGTTTCATGGTATTGTAGTTCTTAAGATCCTTCAACCTTATTGACACTACTTCACAGTCCACAAGGTATTATTCACTATTTTCCCATCTTTGGTGAGTCTCAAAACACTTTGCTCAAACATGCAATCCACTACCTCCATTATACAATATTAATGGCTAAGAAGAAACATTGAACCTATGATTACCCTTTATTTACTTCACATTTTGGGCTGATCATTCTCACGATTGCACTTTCCTTGTCTAACACTATCAATAGCATTTGAAAAACCCTTAAGGTTAGCAAGGGGGTAAGGAAACTCACTGTTAAAATCTCCACTTCACTATGCAATGTTTGGGCTTTATTATCTT